>MU183887.1:88957-112398 GCA_016904865.1 Pissodes strobi | reverse complement strand
ATTCTGAATTTAGTTTGGCATGGCATATGCGACATGAACTACGCCCTCTAAGCATTGTTAAATATATTTGCTTTTATTATGTTAATTAGTTTTCAGATTGATAAAATTGAAAATTGATGGAAAACATCTCCATTATTAAGAGCTAATGTTTGTCACTGCAGTTTAAATGCCGGCCACGCGTCGATTTAGCAGCGTGTACTAACGCGCTGTTCGAAAATGAAAGGTTATTATGTCCGAAGGCCACGTCTTGAATCTAAACCACCCCCAAGTTATTACAGAGACTTGAAAAAGTTTTGTCGCTAAAAGTCAGGTCACGAGCCCTGACATACTGTTACTACAGAGACTGGATCAGCAAAAATATCGAATCAATTGCAGGAGGAGTTGTTTTATAATAAAATGTTTTATGCCATATGAATAGAAGAATGATGCTGAGCAGTTTTTTCTGTTATATTTCTGCTTTTGCTAAATATAATATAAAAATAGTGTTCAATGAGAAAATCCATCCAGATGTTTGTGTTGTTCGAGACGTAATAGTATTGAACAATTTCACTAGAAACAAAAAAAAATCTAAAAACGAAACATGCCTAGACAATGTCAGATTGTAAAACTGAATGGAAATATATTGTTTAAAGCAAGAATCACTTTACCTGCTTTTTATCAAAATATGAGCTGACTCCAATATGTTTTTCAAATGAGATATATCTCTATTTTGAGCTACATCTGATAATTGCTCATTATTTTGACACATTCTTAATAAACAAATGAGAATCATATTTCCTTAAATTATGTAATATTATAAGGATACAATTTGGTTGTTTGTAATTTAAATTGCATATCGAATTTCCAAGTTAGCAGCTTTATCATTGTCCATTTATTTGTTACAAATATGACATTCATTTAAGTAGTTAAAATATTTCTTTATCTAGTTCGGATAGTTTATGATTTTCCTTATAAACTTTAAGATATTTAGGAGATAAATATCTAACATCTCTCTCTAACAACGCATGAACACTTGATCACAATTAGGTCCTGAATATAGTTCAAATTTTGAAATATTGTCATCAAAAGAACATTTAATATCATAGGCAAACAACGAACGAACACAAACAAAAAATGGCAAGTAGCGGAAATTAGAAAAGTAATAGAAAACAACGAAGACATAGTAAGGAAGGAGAAAGCGAAATGAAATAAAAAATAAAAAGGTGAAGAAAGCGGGAAATCTCTTTCACGTAGACCAACAGGATGGGCCCGTTGAGCATTCACTGGCCAATGAGCTTCCATTATTTGTTATACCTTTCGAACTGGGGAATTTAGGAAAAGGGTAGCATAGACAAAGTGCCTTAAATCTAAAAGGCCATGAAAAGAAAATGCTACACATTGAATCCCATTGATAAGAAGAACCACGAATAAAAGATGAAACGAACTAAAGTATATGATTAAAGATTAAATAAAAATGAAGAAGACTACAAGAGGAAGAAAACGACTACATATCAGGTGGTCAGACGATATAAACAAGAATAATTGCCTAAGAGGCCGTCGCCTTTTTGTCACTCTTTTATGATAAATAATACAAAAATTCTGATTTGATTTTTCAATTCTGCAAAATTCCCTCTAATTCGATATGAAACTGGATATAGTTTGAAGCGATTTAAAGTTAGCGTCTTTTTGCTACTAAAACTCTTTTATGATAAGGGATACAACAATTCTGATTCGATTTTCTGATTATATGCAAAATTCCCTTTAATTTGATGTAAAACTCAATATATTTGAAGCGATTTTAAGTTAGTGCCGTTTTTGCCACTATGCGTAGTAGACCCGGCTGATAACGATCTCTATAAAAATGTATACTTGATAAAAAACCATGGTTAAGGCCGTTTGGGTCATGACTTAGCCAAAAAACATATGCTTTTCAGGAGATGTGTTTTTTTAAGTGTGATCTCCGATTATACTAGAAATAACAAAAACTCATATACATGCAGAGACGATGGGTAAATAGTTTTTAAACCAGGTATACCTATGGCTCTGAATAATAATCCTAAATTAGTTTTAGTTAAATATGTACGCATTTAATATAGCTGGGGCATAAGATATATGGGTCGTCTTTTCCTTCTCGAGGCAGAATTTATTGTGCTAAAAAATGAAATCGATTCTTGGATAATTTGAAATATTTTGAAATTATTTTAAATTATTGAATCCTAGTTGATATGATTTATTTATGAGACTTACCGATTGCAAAAACTTAACAACACAAAACATAAAACAACACAAAGTCCAATTTGGTAGCATATTTCGAGCTGTGTCACCGTTGAAAGAACTTGACCTCTACCCATATAATCTGTATTAATTTATATCATTTGATAAAACTGTGTGGTGGGATTATTAATTCTATTAGTCATAGACAGGAAGTCGTTGTGGTTGATATCATTTATTTATAGATTGTTACATCCTGTCGACATGCCAGTCTGGCGCCTTGCGACAGTATGTGCAGATAAAAGATTTTATACGAGGGATATTAAATTTATAAAAAAATATATTGCAATCGATTTACATTATTTAAAATATAATAGCCCAAGTAGGCTATTAGATAGTTGCTCTGAAGATTGATTCAAGTTGGATGATGTTATCTGAACCAAAGATCTTGTCTTACGTTATTGGAAACATTGGTCCAAATGGCCTTAGTTGTGATGTCATTGACTGGAATTTATGGCACCCCCCACTAGCACCGGTCTCCGCGGGGACCAAAGACCTACGATCGTGGGGAAGGTCTTGATGATCCCCTACAACCAACCGCACCACAGCTCTTGCGCGACCTGACATTTGTCGGCTGTCATTTGTCATCTATCATCCATCAATTGTTATCTGTCATACGCCCCGCCCTTAAATATGCGAGGGCCCACGTCAGCGATGTTTGCCATTGTGTACCTCTACCGCGCCTCTCCTCACCACAGCGGCCTGTCATTTGTCAGCTGTTATGTGCCACGCCCTTAAATATGGCGTAGCCCACCTGGGCGATTTTTGCTACTGCGCACCTTCTCCGCGGCGGAGGCCCCAGAACTGTCCATGTGTCCCTACTATCCTACAATCTATAATATAGGCTGGTAGATGGATAAAGTGAACTTCAAATTCCAAATTTTCGAGAAAAATATTAAAAAATACAATAATTTTATTTTTCAAAATATATTGAAATTCCAACCCACTGCACACGCTTGTTTGCCAAAACCTAATTGAGACACACTTGATATCAGATCTAGAAATTATCACACTCTCCGCAGGAATGGACCATTCAAAGCTTATTTACCTGATTCTGCCTCGCATCTCTAAAAGCGAAACCATCTCTACAAACAAAGCATTTACCGGACTTAAGAAAGTGTGGACGTTCAAATCCTAGTCACGTGCCCTCACTTATATTTTCGGAGCGTAAACGCGGTCGGTAAATGGTGAAGTTATCTACTCGCCCGCAGCGTAGACTTGGGAAAAAGGAAACTTAATTAGAAAATGTTTTGAAAACAGCCAACGCGTTTTTAAATTTATTTTTAATTTTAGGAAAATTTACTTCCTTATCTTTTGTTTAAGAAGTTATACTTGTTTTCGCCAAAGGGTCTTAGTTAATTCAAACAGCGACCTGGTTGCCACATTTTCCCGTATAAAAATTGTCATATTTTTCTACGCATTTTGATTCAGTTTACTGCATTTTTGAACTACAAGAGACCGCTCCACCTTACGTCATACAACATGTCTTAAAAACAGATTTCCGATGATCTGAATCTAAAGCAAAGTTGGAGCCACCAACAACAATTATTATATATTATATTACGGAAATAATATGTTAAAAAATCAATTAGCAAAATTTAACTAGTTCTACTATAACAATACTAAGAAAATGTATGTTGACACCTAGGTGGTCAATCCGCCTGTATGTGGCAAATATAACATATGTATGTTTTGTAGTTCTTAAAATATATGAATTTAAGACCATAGTGTCCAAAGTTTGAACAGAAAAGAAAACAAAACAAACAAAACTTCTATCGGCCTCTTCAGCCATGCGCATGCATCGATCAAGCCAATACAACAATTTACCAATTAAACCATAACTAACAGAATTCCCATAGCCCAGGTGATGAACCATTAGCAAAGCTAATTGAACTTGAAGTCTTTAACAAACCAGCATTTACACATACAGAATTATGGAAAGCTTTGATCAATTTGCCTCAAACTTGTTGCGAAATTATGGTATTCAGTATGAGCTTAGTTGAGCTTTTCCTCTCATTTGCTTCGTCAACTGTTACTGCACTCCAAAACTTCTTTTACTTTAAAAATTCATTAATACCACACTTTCCAAAGTTGACATTCTTTTTGCTTTCAGAACTTCTCTATACCAAGTAATACTAATATGTTCAACCACCGAACATTAATAAGAGACTAGAAGGTTCACTCTTAGCCGGCACTTTTCATGTAGGGTAGGAGATGCTAGAAAGACTCCTTGGAAACGATTAATTTTCACCAGGTTCCGTGACGGGGCAAGGAGGGAAATGCTGGGGGCGGGGCTTAGAGTGAACCTTCTAGTCTATTGTGAATATTCGGTAGTTCAGCCCTCTTTAGCTGAAAAGTGAGTGTGGTTATCAGGGACCGTCTACCACGATGCTATGGTCTATCTTAGCGCAACACTTGCTTAGACTTTGGCCAACAGATCTATTCCTGATGAAATTGATTATGTGGAAAAGATTTCTTTTGACTGGTAATGTTTATTAACCAATGACTAAGTGTCTAATTCTTTCAGCCTCTGCTCTGTCGTTTTGGGATCCTCCATGCATATCCAAACATCCACATCCTGTGCCAGGCCAAGTATTCGTTAATGACAAACTTTCCAGAGTTGAAATTTTCTTGCTCTCAGAACTTCTCTATACCAAGTTATACATTCTTTCAAGGAAGAATAGTAAGTTAAGTTAGCCGAAAAATAAGTGTGGTTATTAGGGACGGTCATTATCCTATAGTCTATTATGGCTAAGCATTCGTTTAAACTTTGGCCAACACAAAGAACATGCTGATGAAAATTATTATGTAGAAAAGGTTTTTTTTTTGGTTGATAATCTTTGCTAACCAAGGTTTAAGTGCTTAATTCTTTGCAGTTGCAGATAGATATGTGCCCTGTCGTTTTAGGACCCTCCATGCATAGCTGAAAATCCACATACTGTCCCAGACCAAGACTATGCACGTGCTGCCTCAACTTGCCTCATAAACAATCCAACTACAACTGACAACTATTTATAAGATATATAATAATAACTAACCAATGGTGTTCTATTTTCTATAACTAACCTTTGTTCTAAAGCTCCACTGTTTCTATCGACGTGAAATTTTGCTACCAAAAGTTTTCTATCAGCGCTAGTGTCTCACCAAATATGTTGAAATTAAATGCTTTCTCCGTTCCCGGGGTCGATAAGCCTTTATCTGCCGCGGCTAAACGTCTCTTAATGACGACAAGAATGCCCTAATACAATCAGCTCACCGATTCCGTCGGATTTCCCAAGCCAGTTATGTTCTTAACTTTGCTAGCTCCTGGGAATCATGGCCGGACCGGACGAGCGAGATAAAGAAACTCGGGGAAATTCTTCCTTGTTTATGATTTAATCAGCCAAATGGCTCTTTTATGAGGAGAAGATAGGCCCGGGGCTATTTAATTTCACGAGTATCAGATTTCGAATTAGATTATTGAAAACTAAACTGTTCCGATATAGTGAGGGTTGCTGGATTTTCTGTAATAGTCGATTTTATGTACGATATATATAATATCAACGATACTTGTATGTATAGAGACATTAAAAATGTTGGTTCGGGAGATTGTTTAGAGCATTGCTGCTGTCGCTTGCACCATTTTCTGAAAAAGCTTCAATTAGGCTTCATATTATGAGCAACGCCCCATGCGGCGATAAATATGAGCTATAGTTTTTCTGATAATGATAAATACATTTCAAAGCAGTTCATTGAATCATTGTGTACTTTACAGTGACAAGAATGCAAGAGTGACACCCTAAGCCTTCGGAGTCTAGAAGTTCATATTAACTGGTGATTTTAAAACCAATTCCTCATTCAAATATTAAACATCAAACAAAAAGACACGCCCTTGCAATTCTTAGAAATTGAAACTACCCTTTGTCTACTGCAGACAATACTAATGAATGAAAAATCCGATCTGGGTAAAATCCGGGGAACGTAATGGCCATTTGAGCATTCGGTGTGAGGAAAGTTTCTCAAAGGTAAATAAAAATGAGGAAATGCTCCATCCCGTTGGAAAATAGGGTCATAATATCCCTGATATGTTGATAGAACAATAGCTTCTTGTAAATGTTGCATTTAGAGATGATTGGTTTGCCCAATAGTGAGCATTATGGTAACCGATTCGTTAAGGCAAAAGCTCGCTTTACCACTAAATCAAATCCTATACACCAATGGATATCAGATCAGGCGAAGCTTTTGGACATGAAGTCGTTGCCACCGTGCTCTCTTTAGACCAAGCTCATATATACTATCCTGTTGTAATAGTTAGCGCAAACCTTCATGATTTAACACTTTGGTTATTCAAGCAGGATATTCATTTAGACCCCTGACTATCTCTCGATAATACACAACTCAGTGGCACCAGGTGCTAAATCTCTTCCCAAGCCAGAATTTTTGTAGGAAGTTTTAGTCGGCGCAGACGATTATAATTCCAATTGGCGTGCATTTTTCGCTAAGTAGACGTCTCCTATGCTATTTATGCCATTGTCTCAATTGTTTTCAGCATCATCATCATCTAGCGACAATTTCAGTCCACTGCTGAGCATAGGTCTTCCGCAGCTTTACCATGTCTATCCGGTGCTGCCTGTATCCAGTTGGTCTTTATGCGTTTCAAGTCGATCCATCTAGTTGATGGGTATCTTCTTTGCCCAGTGGTTGCCCAAAAAACGAGCGACATGGCTATCCCAGTTCCACTTTAAGGCTGTTATACGGGCAACCGCTTTTGACACTCCGGTCCTCCACATTATTCTGTCGTTTGGAGTCCTGTCTCTTAGAGAAACCAATTGACCAATCCATTTTTCTCTGCGAGACACTTATTTTCTTTATAGTATTTTTTCGCGAGGGTAAGTGTTTCAACTCCATATGTGAGCACAAGCAACACGCAGTTGTCGAATATTTCCCTTCTTAGGCATATTGGAATGTCTGACTTAAAGATGTGCAGCTTTTCAAAAATCGTCCAAGCTGGGCCAATTGCTGCCCGTAAAACCCTTTTAAATGAGTTAGCAATATAAAATAACTGACATATTACCTACCCTTAAAGTTGTGGTCGGCGCAACAGGTTTTACCAAGGCGCTACTAGTAACTAGAGACAGAACAACATAATATCGGAAGGAACAATATAACATAACACGTCATTACGAAAGGTCAGAATCAATTTCAACAAGTTAATGATAAACGCTATATGCCTAAGGTATCTATCTTCTCACCATACTAGTAATTAAGAGTCATCAGTATAATACTTATTACTACTAAACCTTCTGCGCGTCTACCATGTTATACGTGGCCGCAGTTGTACATAAATAAATATTAACGAATCAGTTTATGAAATAAAACACGCAATCCAATACAACTCTGAAAATACTAATAACACATCAATAACATTATTTACAAAGACCACAAACGTTTTATGTACATAGTACCACACCGAACCCAACTTATCCCACACTTATCTGAACCTAGGTTGCAAGGCATCTCGGAACCCATATAATCTCAGTGACATTTGAGATAGGATATTTATGCAGTCGATACCAAATTAAACAACCAACTGGACTGACTGACCGGTAGCTACTTGATTAGCTACTTAACTCGCTCCAAATATAAACCCTAGCTACGTAGGGTTTTGGTAGTGATGACGGATGGGAGCAAGCTCTCTCCTACAGACACCCCTTTAGGAAGGAAGACGGCGTATTTTGTTCCAGAATCTTCAGTACATGACCAATTAGCAAAACAAAATCTTGATTTCAGATAAAATCCAACAAATTCAAAGTCAAATAATTTCCTCCACTAAACTGGTAGGTAACTATGCGAACTTCTTTAGCCCGAAATAAGATAAATCCCCGTTAGGGCGAATTAAAAATCATAAACTAGTTCTACCTTCTCTCAGGAGGACTTACCAAGAAAGAGGACGAGGTCAAGTCAAGATCGTCCACTTCGAACGCCAAGGTGCAATGTTTAAGGGTCAGAATAAATTCAACCAATTATACCGCGACATCACGGAAAATATAATAAGATGGTTGCCACCAAATTTAATATCTTCAATACGCAATAAAACATACCAGGCTGTATGATCTTATGTATTGCAGGCTCATTTAAAAGGGTTTTATCATTACCTCCTGTTTCTAGACCAATTAGCTAATATTAAAATTAGCAGTGACGTCATCTTAAGCGGTCAATACTTTTTTGCCTTAAGAAAAGGCATACAGAGGAGTCAAGAGGAGCCCAGTAAAAGTATTATCGCGCCTACTTGCGTATTTAACGTTGATTGCCACGCTGGGCCACTGAAATGTCAATTTCCGTCAGCCATCTGCGATATATTCTGTATCCAGTGCTGCCAGATTCGGCGCTTTATCACAATTTGGACTACTTCTCACTGTAGTTTGCCACAAATTATTTTTCAAAGAAACGTAAAATATTTGTCTTGGATTACAATTAACAATATATTAGATACTTAATGTAAAAGTTTGATTTGGTATATTATAGTATAGTTATATTAAATATAAATAATCATTTAAAATCCGAAAAGTAAATATATAAAAACCGGAAAGTGAATCATAATCAAAGCCATTAAGGTAATAAACGTTGCTTAGCAATAACCTAATTATTTTGTATAAATATTTACTTAGTTCCATTTAAAAACATAATTTCAAATGTCATTCAACAATTGCTGTAAAAATTAAAGTCCAACTAAATATACGTTAAATGACGAGACGAGACGGTTCTTTAAAATCTGGCAACGCTGCCTCCTATCACTTGCCAGTTTGCTAGCCCACTTTCATCATTCGACCGGTTTCTAAATTGTTTTTCGATTTTCCATTAATTTTCTGTTCATTTCTTTATAATATAATAGTGTGTTTAAATTTATGTGAACAATGCCGTGCAGATGCTGTGCACCAGACTGCGGTGGAAACTAGCCGAAAAGACCTAGTTCATATTTTTAGCTTTCCAAAATGTTTCGACTGCAGACCTGTTGCATTCGTGTAATGAGAGTTTGTTTTGTGCTCGCCGACCGGCCGGTTCATTGTGTACAGCAAGTTTATAAAATGTGTTCCTGTTAGCTAATTTTGGGGTAAGTGATATTTAATGTAATTATTCAAATTCAAATTCTTTGTTCATGTTAATAATGTTAATACACTTTACACACGTCACAGTTTAGAAAATTCGGCAACATACAAATTTGAAATAAAAATACAACTGCACTAGTACAAACAAATACCTTAAAATCTATGATTTAAAAATTCTTCGAAGGAATAAAATAAATTTGCACTCAACAGATCCCTAATTTGACTTTTAAATTTTGGAATTGGGAGTGGTTTTGTTTGATGTGTGAGTTCGTTCCAGAATTTAACAGCCCAGTGACTAGTTGCTGTTTGGAATCTTTTTAGTCGGTTGTAAGGAAGTATGGCATCCAACCCATGCCTTGTAGGATAGGAATGCATATGCTGTTAAGTCTCAATGCTTAGAAAAATTCCTCTTCACGTACAGCAGGTTTTAAAAAATAAACAATGTTGGAAATGTCAAAATATTTAGTAAAACAAATGCCTCCCTATAGTCTTGCCTGTAGCCCAGACCCGCCATATAACGCAAAGCTCGTCGCTGCAAGCTAAAAATGCCAGAGGAGCATGTCCCCATTCCAGAAGAGCATAAGACATGCGAGAATGGAACACTGCAAAGTAGGCTGTGCGAATTGCATTTTATGAAACACAGGATCTTAGGTTCCACAACAAGTAAATATCTCCTGCGAGTCGGCTGGCCAGACCATCTATGAGTCGATTCCAAAGGAGTACCGGATCCAGCTCGACACCCAGAAACTTCATTGCTGTGCCCGTATTTGAGCCCCCAGCTCCCGCAAGCCAAACACCATCCTATTCGTCTTTCCAGCATTCAACACTAGTCCATTGGCTGCGAACCATTCCTCAGTCACCTCGCAAGCCAACCGGGATCTCACCAAAGACAACTCTATGGAGTTCTCACGGACCATGATTGTTGTATCATCAGCAAACAGTGTCTATCTACTACTTGCGCTTGCTAAAAGTAGATCATTGATATAAATTAAAAATAATAGTGGCCCAAGCACTGACCCTTGGAGGACTGCAATGTTTAGCACACTGCTTGCTAATAACACACCACCCACTCTGACGCACTGAACTCTGTCCTTCAAATAAGATCCCAGAAGTTCAATACAAGGCTTTTCGATATTATAGTGTTTAAGGTTTCCTAGGAGGATGCTGTGGTTCATGCAGTCAAATGCCTTGCTTAAGTCACATGACACCACTGAGCAATATTCAAGACCGCTGTAACCATCCAGGATACCAGAGAGTAAATCCAATATTCCCATAACCGTGTTTCTCCCCTTTCTAAAGCCAAAGTTGCATTCAGAGAAGAGATTTTGACTTTCAAAAGATGTAATGAGCTGTTTTGCTACACACTTTTCAATGACCTTAGATATTATTGGGAGTGTAGATATCGGTCTATAGTTCCCTGGCACCTCCGGATCTGCCTTTTTATAGATTGGGATAACTATAGCTCTTTTTAGAGAGGATGGAAATATCCTTTGCGCAATACAATTGTTTATTAATTTTGTAAGAGGAATAACAATGATGTTTTTTACAGTTTTTAGCAATTTTATATTAAGGTTATATATATCACAGCCATTTTTATGCCTCATAATGGCTGTGATGCAATGTTTGCTATATGTCCTCAGTGGTGAAAAAACTTCATGAACTAAAACGAGACAAAATATTAAAACGGGGGTATTCCCTTGGTTTAAAGGTTCTTTTTCCATCATCTATAGAAAGGCAAAATGTTAAATTAGCTCTCAAAATATGTAATCCTTTTATTATAGAAGCTCTGACAGGCTTTCTTAATAAGTTGTGAATTTTGCAAAGAAAATTTAACTTTAAATGAACCTTGTGTTGTAGAAGATTCTTACAATTTAGTTAATTCCTTAAGTCGTGGGGCTCTTTTATATCCTCGTGAACAAGTAGTGGACTTAGTTTCAACAGCCTATATTATATTTCAAAAAACTGAATAATGAGTTCCAAGACACATTTTTGGATATTTACAATAAAACGTTTTTTTTTGTGAGCTGTTGTTAAACTATCTAAATCAAAACAGCCTTTTGACTCCTTTTGAAAATTGTAAAAATCACCGAAAAATTGATGTTTCAAACATTTTTCTTTGCAGCATTTCAAATACACTTCTTTCTTAATAATTATTGTTCTAAACATAATCATAATCTTTTGACGCCTTGGTCAAAACTAAATTACTGACTCACTCGCATGCCGACAAGCAGTCGGAGCACATGTTGCGCCGGCCACATCCTCAAGGGTAGGTAACATCTTAGCTATTTTATATCGCCAACTCATTTAAAATGGTTTTACGCGAAATTCCTCTCGACACTGTGCGTGTTTGGTTGTCTCTTCCCGATCCATTTATTTCAATTAGCTCACTAATAACGAGGTATTTGATTTCATTGGTTCTGATTTTGAGCCAATAGAATATTTTAATGATGTTGTGTTTTTGTATATATATTTTTAGACTGTATGTTTTAACTATGCCTATAGTTTTTAATTTGTAAGCTTGTTAATTTTTGATTCGTAGTATTTAGTGACGATTCCTATATCTTCCTTGTATATGCAATACGTATATAAATTGTAAGATCTTTATGGAATAAATTCAGTATTTCAGTATATATTTCAGTAACCTCTGTCTGCGGTAATTAAGGTAGATTCTAAATAATGCGTGCATAAGAAACTGGGATGAGTAATTAAGCACCAGACCAAAGATGACTGGCGTCATTTATCCATGCTCCAGTAGTTTAGAAACGCCATTTTACCCTACTAGCGTAAGAATAATTTCGCAATTATTTGCGTGAAAGCAATAATGACCAACATGACGCTGAAATCTAATTTTACACAGTTTTTATTGCTTCGAGAACGTGCTTCAACAACTAAAGCACACATGGCCAACACATAAAGGTGCTACGGCGCCTTCGATAAATTGTGAACCATCGCTAAACTTGTGACACTTTATTAGAAAATCCGAGCAATGTAAATTCATAATTACATTTAAAATTAACGGTGAAAGCAGATGACGTATCTATTATGGGCTTCCTCTAATATAGTTCCTTAATATGAATATGAAGTACGGCTTAAATTACTTATTTTGCTTTTTACATCGTAAAGCAAAACATTATGAAAACTGTGCGAACACCTAGAATTCCTTGGTTGGGTGATAAGGCTTTTAGGATTGAAATGTGTTAAATAATTATTTTTCAAAAATCTGTGCTAAGAATGAAGCTTTTTCGGAAGCAGCTGAATTATTCCCCTAAATTCAAACTGGAAAGTCTCAGGTGGCCAATTTCTTGCTTTGATTAAAATGCCCAATTTTTCTAAACTATAGGTTGTCTATTAGCTTATAATAATGATTGAAGAGTATGTTCAGTTTATTTTTTGTAGACATTTTTAAAGGTTAGTGTACGCGTTTTACCGTCTAGTTCATTGGTCTTTATTATGTAGCTATAATATTATAATATTATTATATACGTTCAATCAAATGAATTTAAATTATAGAATTATTACACACAGAGGTAATAACATATAATTTCTATTTCAGAATGCATTGAACTACATTATTATATCGCCACGAGAAATTTATTTCGCTTGTGTACATATGCATACAAATCATTAGTATTCGTTTGCATTTCAGCTTTTAAAAGCCGAATTTTATTGCTAATTCATCTACTACACTTTACATTTCGATACAAGTTAAACGCCTTTAAAAACCTCGTTACAACTTGATTTATGTTCATGTCATATTACGTTAACGCATAAAGAGTAATACCGTCTCAAAGGCACAGCTTCTCTGTGCAGAGTTTGCCTATCAATCGAAAAAATTCACTTTTATTGCTTTCCTTTTAGGGAGTTTTGTCCCCATAGTGGAGTTTTATCACATCATACTATGATCCGTCTTGGTTAATGTTCTAGTTCTAGTAGGCTTGACAAATGATGATTAGTCCCAACCATTCCACTATTTAATATTCTACTCATTTTCAAATGTACAGAACCTCCCTATTTACACTACTTATGCCCTAGTCGGATTGCAAAGTACCCTTATCATGTGTACCCTATTTAAAATATGAATTCTGGCAACAAGACTAATTGAGAGGAACCAAGGCAACCATTACTTAGATCCATTTAGATCATATTGGACTTCTTTAATTCATAATTGAAGAAGCCCATTATGATCTAAAGGGCTCTAAGTAATCGTTGTCTTGGTTCCTCTGAATTAGTCTTGTTTACCACCAGACCAAGTATATTTTCCCAGAATTCAAATTTTAAATAGGGTACGCATGATAAGCGTGGATATTCAAAACTTTACTAGGGCACTTTTGGCCTTACACCTTTTAACAACCTCTCGTCATTGTCGATCACTTCTTCGCGCCTACAAGAACTAATACATCAGATGGACATATGTCATTTTCTAGGCACAGAACCTCCCCATTTATACTACTGACGTGCTAGTCTGATTGCGATCTACCCTTATGATGATTACCCTATTTAAAATATGAATTCTGGGAAACTATACTAACAAGACTAATTCGGATGAATCAGGACAACGATTACTTAGATCCCTTTAATGGGCTTTTTTAATTATGAATTAAAGAAGTCATTATGATCTAAATGGATCTAAGTAATGGTTTGTCTCGGTTCCTCTCAATTAGCCTTGTTCACCACCAGACCGAGTATATTTTTACCAGAATTCATATTTTAAATAGGATACACATGATAAGGGTAGCTCACAATCCGACTAGGACATAAGTAGTATAAATGGGGAGGTTCTGTGCCTAGAAAATGACATATGTCCATCTGATGTATTAGTTCTTGTAGGCGCGAAGAAGTGATCGACAATGACGAGAGGTTGTTAAAAGGTGTAAGGCCAAAAGTGCCCTAGTAAAGTTTTGAATATCCACGCTTATCATGCGTACCCTATTTAAAATTTGAATTCTGGGAAAATATACTTGGTCTGGTGGTAAACAAGACTAATTCAGAGGAACCAAGACAACGATTACTTAGAGCCCTTTAGATCATAATGGGCTTCTTCAATTATGAATTAAAGAAGTCCAATATGATCTAAATGGATCTAAGTAATGGTTGCCTTGGTTCCTCTCAATTAGTCTTGTTGCCAGAATTCATATTTTAAATAGGGTACACATGATAAGGGTACTTTGCAATCCGACTAGGGCATAAGTAGTGTAAATAGGGAGGTTCTGTACATTTGAAAATGAGTAGAATATTAAATAGTGGAATGGTTGGGACTAATCATCATTTGTCAAGCCTACTAGAACTAGAACATTAACCAAGACGGATCATAGTATGATGTGATAAAACTCCACTATGGGGACAAAACTCCCTAAAAGGAAAGCAATAAAAGTGAATTTTTTCGATTGATAGGCAAACTCTGCACAGAGAAGCTGTGCCTTTGAGACGGTATTACTCTTTATGCGTTAACGTAATATGACATGAACATAAATCAAGTTGTAACGAGGTTTTTAAAGGCGTTTAACTTGTATCGAAATGTAAAGTGTAGTAGATGAATTAGCAATAAAATTCGGCTTTTAAAAGCTGAAATGCAAACGAATACTAATGATTTGTATGCATATGTACACAAGCGAAATAAATTTCTCGTGGCGATATAATAATGTAGTTCAATGCATTCTGAAATAGAAATTATATGTTATTACCTCTGTGTGTAATAATTCTATAATTTAAATTCATTTGATTGAACGTATATAATAATTTTATATTATTATCAGCTACATAATAAAGACCAATGAACTAAACGGTAAAACGCGTACACTAACCTTTAAAAATGTCTATAAAAAAGAAACTGAACATACTCTTCAATCATTATTATAAGCTAATAGACAACCTATAGTTTAGAAAAATTGTGCATTTTAATCAAAGCAAGAAATTGGCCACCTGAGACTTTCCAGTTTGAATTTAGGGGAATAATTCAGCTGCTTCCGAAAAAGCTTCTTTCTGAGCACATTTTTGAAAAATAGTTATTCAACACATTTCAATTCTAAAAGCCTTATCACCCAACCAAGGAATTCTAGGTGTTCGTACAGTTTTCATATTTTTTTACGATCTAAAAAGCAAAATAAGTATTTTAAGCCTTACTTCACATTCATATTAAGGAACTATATTAGAGGAAGCCCATAATAGATACGTCATCTGCTTTCACCGTTAATTTTAAATGTAATTATGAATTTACATTGCTCGGATTTTCTAATAAAGTGTCACAAGTTTAGCGATGGTTCACAATTTATCGAAAGCGCCGTAGCACCTTTATGTGTTGGCCATGTGTGCTTTAGTTGTTGAAGCACGTGCTCGAAGCAATAAAAACTGTGTAAAATTAGATTTCAGCGTCATGTTAGCCATTATTATTTTCACGCAAATAATTGCGAAATTATTCTTACGCTAGTAGGGTAAAATGGCGTTTCTAAACTACTGGAGTATGGATAAATGACGCCAGTCATCATTGGTCTTTCTGCTGCATGCATTATTTAGATTCTACCTTAATTACCGCAGACAAAGGTTCATAACAGCATCAAATTCTATTGGCTCAAAATCAGAACCAATGAAATCCAATACATAACTAACCTCGTTATTAGTGAGCTAATTGAAATAAATGGATCGGGAATAGTACAAGTAAGTTCTTGGCCAGGTAGAGACAACCAAACACGCATAGTTTCGAGAGGAATTGCGCGTAAAACTATTTTAAATGAGTTGGCGATATAAAATAGCTAAGATGTTACCTACCCTTGCGGATGCGGCCGGCGCAACATGTGCTCCGACTGCTTGTCGGCATGTGAGTGAGTCAGTAATATAGTTTTGACCAGGGCGTCACTAGTTTCAAATAACTAAATCCGTAGACCCAAAGTAGGAGGTCCTCGGTCTTGAGATTCCTTAAGGGCGACTGATTGAAAAGGGATTTTCGCGCAACATTTTGGCCCCACGTTGGGCGCCAAAATGTTGCGCGTAAAACCCCTTTAAATGAGCCAACAATACATAAGATCCTACAACCTTAGGTACGTTTTATTGCGTATTGAAAATGTTGTTAAATTTGGTGGCAACCATCTTGTGTTTTGCGTGATGTTGCGGGATAATGTTCAACTGACCCTTAAACACTGAACCTTGGCGTTCGAGGTAGACGATCTTGACTTGACCCCGTTCTCTCTCTCTCTCTCTTGGTGAGCCCTCCTAAGGGAAGGTAGAGCGTAAGCCTGATTAAAAGTGTATGAATTTCTAATTCGCCCTAACGGAGATAAACTTATTTCGGGTTAGAGAAGTTGGCAGAGTTACCAATTGGCCACGTGCGGAAGATTCCAGAACAAAATACGCCGTCTTCCTTCCTAAAGGGATGCCTGTAGGAGAGAGCCTTGCTCCCATTCGTCATCACCACCAAAACTCTACGTAGCTAGGGTTTATATTTGGAAGCACCATAGTCAAGTAGCTCAAATTCAAATTCAAATTCGTTTATTCATGTTAATACAATACAGTTTACATTCGTCAATAAAATCAATAGAAAAACCGTTAATCCAGCATAATACCCACTATAAGGACAAAGACAGTTCAAAACTGGTGTGTACACTGAACAAATATAAAACACATAAATTAAAAGTACTTAAAATTAAAACATTTAAATTTAAAAACATAACATTAACATCTAGGGAGACTGGTAAATATCAGGTAAAATTAAAATTCAAAAATTCATCTAAAGAATAAAAAGGTTCATTAATCAATATTTGTCTAATTTCTCTTTTAAAATCCTTACCTTCTAAAAGCTTGATGCTATCAGGCAGAGCATTGTAAAATTTTATAGCCCAATACCCAGGACCAGTCTGACACCTTCGCAGCCTCCAGTATATAATCAGCTTACATTTATTTCTGGTATCATAACCATGTATGTCCTCATGAGCTCTGCCCGATGCCAAATTCTGCCTCATAAAAAAGCAGGTTGTCAAACACATACTGAGATGGAAGGGTGAGAATTTTGAGTGCTTTAAAGGCAGCGCTGCAGTCTTCTCTGTAATTTGGCTGACAGATTCTCTTTGCAATCCAAAAACTCTGTATGTATCTGCTGCGTGTCCCCAAACTAGTAGTGCATATGCAAGATGAGAATGAAAATGGCATGATAGGACGCCATTAGAATATCCTGAGAAACATTTGAGAGACTTCAAAGTATGTACAGCCCCTTGGATAATTTTTTGCATAAGGTGTCAATATGTAAATGCCATCTTAGTTTAATATCCAGAATCACTCCCAGAAACCTCACATCCATCAGTCACACCACCATTCACATCCCACATTTCCCGCAAAGCAAACATCGCCTCTTTGGTTTTATCTGAGTTCAATACCAACCTATTTGCACAAAACCATCTTTCCGTCTTCTCTCGCGCAACATCCATACCCTGAGTTGAACCCGCAATTATGTTCGATGCCAAGGATAGGTCATTAACATAAATTATAAATAGAATATGGCCTATTATCGATCCCTGAGGAACCCCAATATTCCCAATGTGCTCGGCTGAAGTGGCATTTCCCACCATCACCACTTGCACTCTGTCTTGAAAGTAAGATTTCACCATATCAATGCTATTCTGAGAGAATCCATACCCTTTGAGTTTAGCCAGAAGAATTTCATGGTCAATATAGTCAAATGCTTTACTCAGATCACACATCAGAACGCTGTCGTATTATAGCGTATGAAAAGATTCAAATATATGAGATCTAAGGTAGCAAGGACCTTGCTTTTACCCTTTCGGAAACCAAATTCACTGTCCAAGAAAAGTTTGTTTGATTCAAAAAATTCAGTTATTTGCAATGACATGCACTTTTCCAAGAATTTTGACAGAATAGGAAGAAGGGAGGTAGGTCGGTAATTTGAGGCTGATTTATGTCTCCTTTTTTAAAAATTGGAATAACTGTGGATCTCTTTAGATCTATGGGAAACACATTTTCTTTAAAACACAAATTAATGAGTTTAGTCAAAGGCAGAATTATTAAATTTTTCATAGATTTCAATAAATTGACATTAAAACCTAAAATATCCCGACTAGGTTTATTTTTTAGATTATTTATCACATCCCGCACCTGATTAAATGACATTTCATTAAAAGAGAAAGGTTCAGGTGTATATCCTGCTATGTTATTAAGGAAGTTGTTATTTATGATAGGAATATTCTTTACTAAGTTTGGGGTTATTGTTGAAAAATAATCATTGAAGGTGTCGGGTGAAATGACATGGTCAGGGGATTTTTTGGTAATCTTCGATGCAAGTTTATGATATTCCATATTTATTTTATAGGGTTTGATGAATTTTGTATGGTATGATCATCTGCCCTGATTTTAGCTAAATGTATTTGTTTCTTATATACAGCCCTAAATTCCTTATGGATTTCATCGATAGCTACACTTTCATACTGCCTTTTAAGTCCTTCCAGTAGTTTAAGGTGATCCCTCATCGTTTTAAATTCCTCAGTAAACCAGGTCACTTTTTGAGGTTGATCAGATCTGCGTCTATAAGTTTTTTCAAGGAAGCACTTCAAATATGCCTCCTCTAGCAAATCTAAGAATTTACTAAATTTATTGTTTACATCCACACACACATCATTCACAAACATCCAATCAGTCTCAGATAGTTCATTATGGAATAAAAACATACCTCTTTGGGTTAAAGGGCGGAAAGTTTCCGTAGTTTGGGTAAAGCCTATGAAGAACATTAAACCTGACAATTTGACTGCTGTGAGCTGAAAAATGCACAACATGTACAGAGGCAGAGCACAGCTCCTTTGCAGCACCCAGGAAAACATTATCAATTCAATTTTGTCCTCTTGTTGGTGCATCTATCATCTTGTACAGGTCAAAACTACCAAAAACATCTACGATTTTAATGGTATTACTGCCGTTGTTTAAAAAATTGACATTAAAGTCTCCAGCTACAGCAATCTGTTTTTCGATTCCTAATTGACATAGCACTCCTTCCATGGCTGTTAAGGAGGAGTATGGCACACGATTCTATACATTTTTCTACATTTTCATTTATATTTATTGTGACAAATTCAATGTTTATTTTGACAAATATGGCAACACCTCCCCTTGTTGAGTTTTCTCTAGTTGAAAAGGCTGCCAGTTTCTAGCCTTGGATATTTGTTAAAGTAATTTCATCTTTCTTGAGCCAATGTTCTGTCAAACACAAGATGTCAATGTCTTTATCCATAACAAATGTTTCCAATTCATCCACTTTGTTACGAAGTGATCGAACATTGACATGCATAAGAGTTAGTAAGTATTTTGTCGCTTTGCTAGGTTTTCCGATTGTATTTAAGCTGCTGTCCGGGTTTGGCGCTGGAGATTCAGAAATGGTTCAGGATAATACCTGTTGGTCACAGTGTTGGATTCATGTACATATCTACATCAGTTTTTGGTACTGCCAATTTAAACGAGGCATAATACTTATCTTTCTTAGTATAGATTTTCTCGCATTTGTTGTCCTTGTCCAGTTTATTATCAGTTAAAAAAGCCATAATCTCGTCCCCAGTTACATCCGAAGCCAAGCCCGAGAGGAATAATAGGGAGCACATTTTTTGGGCAATTGGCGAATTTCCATTGCACCCTTTGAGAGGGGCAGGTCTGTTTGCTTTTTGCTGAGTATAATGTTTCTTGAAGCCTCTTTGTTTTTGAACTTCCCATTGGTTAACCTGGCTTGAATCTCCATTTAAATCAACAACTTTTTCAGCCGGCTCATCTTCTTTTGGTTCGCTGGTGTCAGAGGCAATGTTTCCTGGCGGAAATCGGGATCTTGCAGTTGTTTTCCCAATTTTTTAGGCCTTTATTTTTCTTTCCCTCCTACAGTTGTCAGCGTCGAAAGTGATGGGTCAACTGTGATTGACATGACGGATGGTAGTGCTGGGCGGCTGGAGTTGATATCAGTGTTGCAACACGGACTTCCTACATTTCCTTCAGAAATCCGCGTGCTTCTATCAGAAACTTCTAGCAACACTTGACTTGACGTTGACGTAGATGGAGTCACGTGCACGTCATTGACAGTGCCATTTGATCCGATTACTTGCTGATTTTTCGGTTTTAGGATTTCTGTGCCGCCAACGACATCTTGATCCGTTTGACAATTAATTGCTGTAGGATCGGCTTCGGTTTTCTTCGTTTCATCCGAGAACACGTCGCTGGCTACGGATTGTTCCCGGGTTTTTCCATTATTTTTTGATGTAAGTTTTTCTACATGGTTATTATTTTTCCCTTTCTTCTTCAAATCACTCAATTTTTCTTCCAATAAACACTTATTTTCTTCTAACAGCGCTTTCTTTTCTTTTAGGCCCGCTATGATCTCTGAGTTTTTTTCGGAACCGTTGTCATTGACAGTTGTTATGTTTTGTTCAGTACACACACAACGAGTTTTATCAGTTATTTCTACCTCGTTAGTCCGATTTCGAGCGGCACATGAGAGATGAAAGGCTTTTCCACACTTTACACACACTAAACCGTCAAACTTTTTAGCTTTGCAGCGCTCAAAAATAGTTTTTCTTCTGCTGTACTTTTCGCGCGTACTCTATTCGGCGCCATGTTGGAAGCTAATCAAGTAGCTACCGATCAGTCAGTCCAGTTGGTTGTTTTAGTTTGGTATCGACTGCGGACAGAGTTACTAAATGTCCTATTTGAAATGTCACTGAGATTATATGGGTTTCGAAGCGCCTTGCAGCCTAGGTTCAGATAAGCTTGGGATAAGTTGGGTTTAGTGTGGTACTATGTACATAAAATGTTTGTGGTTTTTCTACATAATGTTATTGGTGTGTTATTATTATTTTCAAGGTTGTATTAGATTGCGTGTTTTATTTCTTTCTGCGTGGTATTGACATAAATATTTTTGGAATTTACTACTGTGGCTCGGTTAATGCTCGTAGTATTTTTTCATATTATATTTTCCTATTCTTACCATTTAATATGTATCGTGGGAAATGACAAACATTGTCGTTCCGACCGATTAGCTATCTCGTATTTCATAAACTGATTCGTTAAGGTTTATTTATGTACAACTGGGGCCACGTATACCATGGTAGACGCGCACAAGGTTTAGTAATAATAAGTATTATACTGATGACTCTTATTTATTAGTATGATGAGACGATAGATACCTTATGCATATAGCGCTTATCATTAACTTGTTGAAATTGAATCTGACCTTTCGTAATGCTGTGTTATGTTATATTGTTACTTCCGGTATGATGTAGTTCTATCTTTGTGAGCATATACTAGTTTATTATTGGTTTCAAATTAAGATCTTTTACATTTTTTCATATTCACCATTTTGTTTATTGAAAGAAATATGACAATACTTTAGCGTCAAACCTAACAAGTGCCCAATAAACTTAAACCTGCACTATTTATTCTGAGATACTTCAACCAAACAGGTGTAGCTGATATACGTTTGATTTTTGAGTTGCCCTTAAGGATTCTCAAGGCCGGGGACCTTCTAATTTGAATCTGCGGGTTTAGTTAACTAGTGGCGCCCTGGTAAAAACTGTTGCGCCGACCCCATCCTTAAGGGTAGGTAATATTTTAGTTATTTTATATTGATAACTCATTTAAAAGGGTTTTACGGGCAGCAATTGGCACACCTTGGGCGAGTTTTGAAAAGCTGCACATTTTTAAGTCAGACATTCCAATATGCCTCAGAAGGAAAATATTTGACAACTGCGTGCTGCTTGTGCTCACATATGGAACTGAAACACTTATCCTGGCAAAAAAATACTATAAAGAGAATAAGTAGTGTCTCGCAGAGAAAACTGGATTGGTCAATGTTAGACGTTTCTCTAAGAGACAGGATTCCAAACAACAGAATAATGTGGAAGACCGGAGTATCAGAAGCGGTTGCCCCTGTGACAGCCTTAAAGTGGAACTGGGATGGCCCTGTCGCTCGTTTTCTGGGCAGAGAAGATACTCACCAATTAGATGGATCGACATGAAACGGATAAAGACCAACTGGATACAGGCAGCACCGGATAGACATGGTAGAGCTGCGGAAGACCTATGCTCAGCAGTGGACTGAAATGGTCGCTTGATGATGATGATGATGATGATGATGATGGAAACAATTGAGACAATGGCATAAATAGCATAGGAGACGTCTACTTAGTAAATGTACGAAAAATGCACGCCAATTGGAATTATAATCGTCTGCGGCGACTAAAGTTTTCTACAAATATTCTGGCTTGGGAAGAGATTTAGCACCTGGTGCCACCCAGTTGTGTATTATTGAGAGATGGTCACGGTCACGGTCTAAATGAATATCTTGCTAGAATAATCCAAGTCCTAAATCATGAAAGTTAGCTAACTATTACAACAGGAGTGGATATAAGAGCTTGGTCTAAAGAGAGCACGATTGCAACCACTTCATGTCCAAAAGCTTCGCTTGATCTGATATTCATTGGTGCATAGGATTTGATTTAGTGGTGAAGCGAGCTTTTGCCTTAACGAATCGGTTACCATAATGCTCACTATTGGTCAAACCAATCGGCTTTAAATGCAACATTTACAAGAAGCTATTGTTCTATAAACATATCAGGAATATTATGACCGAATGCTCAAATGACCATTACGTTCCCCGGATCTTACCCAGATCGGATTTTTCATTCATTAGTATTGTCTGCAGAAGAAAAAGGGTAGTTTCAATTTCTAAGAATTGCAAGGGCGTGTCTTTTTGTTTGATGTTTAATATTTGAATGAGGAATTGGCTTTAACATCACCAGTTAATATGAACTTCTAGACTCCGAAGGCTTAGGGGGTCACTCTTGCATTCTTGTCATTGTTAAGTGCAGAATGATTCAATGAACTTCTTTAAAATGTATTTATCATTATCAGAAAAACTATAGCTCATATTTATCGCCGCATGGGGCGTTGCTCATAATATGAGGCCTAATTGTAGTTTTTCAGAAAATGGTGCAAGCAACAGCAGCAATGCTGTAAACAATATCCCGAACCAATATTTTTAATGTCTCTATACATACAAGTATCGTTGATATTGTGAACTAATAAAAATCATTAATTAAATATCACCCCGTCGCAAGTTTGAACTTGAACTTGAAAAAT
>MU183887.1:48089-84135 GCA_016904865.1 Pissodes strobi | reverse complement strand
TACCCCACGTCACGCGATCCCGGTCTACCTCAGTTACCCCCCGGCACACTAAACAAGGCGTGTCCTCACGAGTAGAACATCCAGTGGTAGATTAAAGGAAGCATTGAGACCCCGTCATTGTACTAATCGCGACGAGGCTCTTCTCTGAGAAGGTATTCTTTAAATAAACGCGCTACCCCTAAAATTACTCGTGACAATATGCTCAACTTTTCCATGCCTAAATTTTTTGCTGTGACGTTATCTTTTAGACAATTCGTCGTTGCAGTCTTATTTAGGCCGGAGAACACTTTACTTTATAATACTTCCTCGTATACACATATATTCCTCCTCTATATACTTTCAATACACAATTTTAATGGCAACTCACATTCACTTGTGCTTTACTATATATATCTTCACATTAATTTGCTTCATCTATTTATTTTGCATACATAGTTTACTAATCTTCTCTATTTTATATATAATGTTTATTTATCTATATTCAGTTTATAACATCCTAAGTGTTTTTATTTATATATTTTGTCTCATTAACACTCGGTCTTATATTATGCTATGCTTCACTATATATTTTCTGTTTCACTATATTTCACTATACCTATATTTTCCTTATTTATATTTTAACTTCCTAGTGCCTTGTATATATCATTTTCTATGAGCACTTGAGTTTTATATTTACACTATTTACATGTTGAAGCTTCGAGTCTCTCCTAGTTTTTGTGTTTTGTGCTTAGTTTCTTATTTTACTTGAGTACTTGTTCCATATAATTATATTTTTCCTATCCTCGTCCTCTTCACTAGTTTCTTCTACTTCCTGCTCCATGGTTTCCTTTAGTTTCTCCTATACAAATCTGTTGCATTGCTCCATTTTGATACGCAAAAAATAGCACAACGTAGTTAACTTTTTTCTTTCTTCGTTCCAGGTATGAACATGGACACCTAGATGGAGCTTGGGACGTTGACCGTACTTCGGCGACCGTCCGTAGATTCAGCACGTGGTTTTTGGTGACGCCAACCGCCCGTAGATGGCAGCACTTGGACGTACCTCGGCGCGTGATTCGAAACCAATATGTGCTTATTATATGTATATATCTTATGCAATAGCTAAACTGGCCTAGCCTGCATTTATTAAATGCTTAATTACTTAATGATTTACTTGATTTTATTGTTTAATTTAATTGATTACTATTGTTGTGACCTAGATTCATTAAGATGGCGGCACTAGGCCCAATTAAAACTAAATTTCTTGGACGCTTGCTTATAGATGTAATATAGGGAGACTTGTCTCCCTCTCGTATAACTGTATGACTTCAATTAATATGAAATGCATGTCTTCTCGAGGGAGGCTTAGTTCAAAATTTTTGCCCCGCAACTAGATGGAGGGGAATTGAGAGACTCGAAAGTCTGATGAACTTGGCGTTTGCCTACGTGTTAATATGTTACAAAATGCTGATGGCTACATCATTAAGGATTAAAATCGCTCCCGTCGACCGCTCAAGTTGGTTATAATTAACAGTGAATGTTAATATTAAATATAACATTTGTCAAGTTCAAGTTCAAACTTACGACAGGGTGATATTTAATTAATGCTTTTAAGTAGTTCACAATATTTTATAAATAGTTGTCAGTTGTATTAGGATTATTTATGAGGCAAGTTGAGGCAGCACGTGCATAGTCTTGGTCTGGGACAGTATGTGGATTTTCAGCTATGCATGGCGGGTCCTAAAATGGCAGGGCACTACCTGCAGCTGCAAAGAATTAAGCACTTAAACCTTGGTTACTAAATATTACCAACCAAAAAAAAACCTTTTTCACATAATCAATTTCATCAGGATTTACATGGAATAGATGTGTTGGCCAAAGATTAAACGAAGGTTTAGTCATAATAGATTATAGGATAATGACGATCCCTCATAACCATAACCATTTTTCAGCTAGCTTCCTTGAAAGAAGACTGAATGTATTATTTGGTATAGGGAAGTTCTGAGAGAAAGAAAATTTCAACCCTGAAAAGTTTGGCATTAACGAATACTTATCCTGGCACAGGATGTGGATGTTTGGATATGCATGGAGGATCCCAAAACGACAGGGTACATATCTACCTGAGGCTGAAAGAATTAGACACTTAATCCTTGGTTAATAAACATTACCAGTCAAAAGAAATCTTTTCCATATAACCAATTTCATCAGGAATAGATTTGTTGGCCAAAGTCTAAACAAGTGTTGCGTCAAGATAGACCATAGAATCGTGGTAGACGGTCCCTCATAACCACACTCACTTTTCAGCTAAAGAGGGCTGAACTACCGAATGTGAACAATAGACTAGAAGGTTCACTCTAAGCCCCGCCCCCAGCATTTCCCTCCTTGCCCCGTCACGGAATCTGGTGAAATCTAATCGTTTCCTGGGAGTCTGTCTAGCATCTCGCCTTTGTAAACCCTACATGAAAAGTGCCGGCTAAGAGTGAACCTTCTAGTCTTTTATTAATATTCGGTGGTTGAACATATTAGTATTACTTGGTATAGAGAAGTTCTGATAGCAAAAAAAAGTCAACTTTGGAAAGTGTGGTATTAATGAATATTTAAAGTAAAAGAAGTTTTGGAGTGCAGTAACAGTTGACGAAGCAAATGAGAGGAAAGGCTCAACTAAGCTCATACTGAATACCATAATTTCTCAACAAGTTTGAGGCAAATTGATCAAAGCTTTCCATAATTCTGTATGTGTAAATGCTGGTTTGCTAAAGACTTCAATTTCAATTAGCTTTGCTAATGGTTCTTCGCCTGAGCTATGTGAATTCTGTTAGTTATGGTTTAATTGGTAAATTGTTGTATTGACTTGATCGATGCATGCGCATGGCTGAAGAGGCCGATAGAAGTTTTGTTTGTTTTGTTTTTTTTTCTGTTCAAACTTTGGACACTATTGTCTTAAATTCATATATTTTAAGAACTACAAAACATACATATGTTATATTTGCCACATACAGGCGGATTGACCACCTAGGTGTCAACATACATTTTCTTAAGATTGTTATAGTAGAACTAGTTAATTTTGTTAATTGTTTTTGTAACATACTATTTCCGTAATATAATATATAATAATTGTTGTTGGTGGCTCCAACTTTGCTTTAGATTCAGATCATCGGAAATCTGTTTTTAAGACATGTTGTATGACGTAAGGTGGAGCGGTCTCTTGTAGTTCAAAAATGCAGTAAACTGAATCAAAATGCGTAGAAAAATATGACAATCTTTATACAGGAAAATGTGGCAACCAGGTCGCTGTTTGAATTTACTAAGCCCCTTTGGCGAAAACAAGTATAACTTCTTAAACAAAAGATAAGGAAGTAAATTTTCCTAAAATTAAAAATAAATTTAAAAACGTTGGCTGTTTTCAAAACATTTTCTAATTAAGTTTCCCAAGTCTACGCTGCGGGCGAGTAGATAACTTCACCATTTACCGACCGCGTTTACGCTCCGAAAATATAAGTGAGGGCACGTGACTAGGATTTGAACGTCCACACTTTCTTAAGTCCGGTAAATGCTTTGTTTGTAGAGATGGTTTCGCTTTTAGAGATGCGAGGCAGAGTCAGGTAAATAAGCTTTGAATGGCCCATTCCTGCGGAGAGTCTGGTAATTTCTAGATCTGATATCAAGTGTGTCTCAATTAGGTTTTGGCAAACAAGCGTGTGCAATGGGTTGGAATTTCAATATTTTTTTCGAAAATTTGGAATTTGAAACAGTATCCTTAGGGCACCTCTTTTCGGTGAACTCCACTCTATCCATCTACCAGCCTATATTATAAATTGTAAGATAGTAGGGATACATGGACAGTTCTGGGGCCTCCGCCGCGGAGAAGGTGCGCAGTAGCAAAAATCGCTCAGGTGGGCTATGCCATATTTAAGGGCGTGGCACATGACAGCTGACAAATGACAGGCCGCGCATGAGCTGTGGTGATGAGAGCCGCGGTAGAGGTGCACAATGGCAAACATCGCCAACGTGGGCCCTCGCATATTTAACACAGATAACAATTGATGGATGATAGATGACAAATGACAGCCGACCAATATCAGGCCGCGCAAGAGCTGTGTTGCGGTTGGTTGCGTGGGATCTTCAAAGCCTTCCCCATGTTCCCGCGCCGATCTTCGTGTCACCACGATTGTAGGTCTTTGGTCCCCGCGGAGACCGGTGCTCGTGGGGGGTGCCATACATTCCAGTCAATGACATCACAACTAAGGTCATTTGGACCAATGTTTCGAATAACGTTAATACAAGATCTTTGGTTCAGATAACATCATCAAACTTGAATCAATTTTAGCAACGATCTAATAGCCGACTTGGGCTATTATATTTTAAATAATGTAAATCGATTGCAATATATTTTATAATAAATGTAATATCCTTCGTATAATAGTATATTATGATATAACTGTATAAGAGGGCCTTGAAAGCACGCGCGACATATTTCAAAACACGACGCGCAGCGGAGTGTTTTGTAAGTCGCAAGAGCTTTAAAGGCCTCTTATACACGTATATCATACGCTATTTTTTATTACGAATGCATCACAATCTCAAAAAAATTTTAAATATTAAACTTAAGGGATATATTAACGAATATATTAATCTGTCACATTTGTCATGATCAAATATTTCTATAGCAACCTTTGAAAAAGTAGGCGCATCAGAAACATCATTTAAAGCACGCTGCAGTGTGCGATAATCGTTGATTATGATGCATGTGTAATAAAAAATATTTTATCAACACACGCTGTTGCGAGGCGTCAGGCTGGCGAGTCGACAGGATGTAGCAATTTATAAATAACTGATATCAACCACAACGACTTCCTGTTTATAGCTAATAGAATTGATAAGACTTTGTGTTATTTTGTGTTTTGTGGTGTTAAGTTTTTGCAATCGGTAAGTCTCATAAATAAATCATATCAACTAGGATTCAATAATGTAAAATAATTTCAAAATATTTCAAATGATTCAAAAATCGATTTAATTTTTAGCACACACCTCGAGAAGGAAAAGACGATCCATATATCTTATGCCATAGCTATATTAAATGCGCAAATATTTAACTAAAAATAATTTAGGATTATTATTCAGAGCTATAGGTATTACCTAGCTTAAAAACTATTTAACCATCGTCTTTGCGTGTGTATGAGTTTTTGTTAAAAGTGTTTAGTATAATCGAAAATCACACATCAAAAAAAGCACATCTCCCGAAAAGCATATGTTTTGTCTAAGTCATTACCCAAACGGCCTTAACCAGGGTCTTTTTATCAAATATATATTTTTATAGAGATCGTTATCGGCCGGGATGCCGAAGGCAGATTTTCCGCTATGTGCGCACATCTAGCTCTTGTAGTTTTCGAGAAAAAACAATTTCGGTCTACTACGCATAGTGGCAAAAAGGGCACTAACTTAAAATCGCTTCAAATATATTGTGTTTTACATCAAATTAAAAGGAATTTTGCATATAATCAGAAAATCGGATCAGAATTGTTGTATCGTTTATCATAAAAGAGTTATAGTAGCAAAAAGAAGCTAACTTAAAATCGCTTCAAACTATATCCAGTTTCATATCGAATTAAAGGGAATTTTGAAGAATTGAAAAATCAAATCAGAATTTTTGTATTATTTATCATAAAAGAGTTACAAAAAGGCGACCGCCTCTTAGGCAAGCATTCCTGTTGACATCGTCTGACCATCTGATATGTAGTCGTTTTCTACCTCTTGTGGTCTTCTTCATTTTTATTTAATCTTTAATCATATATTTTAGTTCGTTTCATCTTTTATTCGTGGTTCTTCTTATCAATGGGATTTAATGTGTAGCGTTTTCTTTTCATGGCCTTTTACATTTAAGGCACTTTGTCTATGTTACCCTTTTCCTAAATTCCCCAGTTCGAAAGGTATGACAAATAATGGAAGCTCATTGCCGAGTGAACGGGTGCTCAACGGGCCCATCCTGTTGGTCCACGTGAAAGAGATTTCCCGCCTTCTCCACCTTTTTTATTTTTGATTTCGTTTCGCTTTATTCTTCCGTCCTATGTCTTCGTTGTTTTCTATTACTTTCCTAATTTGAGCTACTTGCCATTTTTGGTTTTCGTTCGTTCGTTGTTTGCCTATGATATTAAATGTTCTTTTGATGACCGTATTTCAAAATTTGAACTATATTCAGGACCTAATTCTGATCAAGTGTTCATACGTTTAGAGAAAGATGTTAGATATTTATATACTAAATATATTAAAGTTTATAAAGAAATTCATAAACTATCCGAACTAGATAAAGAAATATTTTAACTACTTAAATGAATGTCATATTTGCAACAAACCAATTGATAATGATAAAGTTGCTGATCATTGTCATATAACTTGGAAATTCGATATGCAATTTAAATTACAAACAACCAAATTGTATCCCTATAATGTTACATAATTTAAGAAAATATGATTCTCATTTTTTTATTAAGGATATGTCAAAATAATGAGCAATTATCAGATGTAGCTCAAAATTGAGAAATATCTCATTTGAAAAACATATTGAAGTCTGCTCATATTTTGATAAAAAGCAGGTAAAGTTATTCTTGCTTTAAGCTATATATGAGGAGCAGACATTCAAAAAGCGTTAAGTCCTATAGACAAAAATTTGGTTATTCGCAATAAACTGCTGCATGTTAATTAATTTGTTTTTTTTTTTCGAATTGTAGAACTGATTGTTGTTGTTAGGTTAAAAGTTAAAATAAAAAGTTGTTGGAAAATATTGGAGGCTGTTTTAGGAGTTTTTTAATGTTATAACCGATTCACAAAACTCCTTTTGAAAGTCATTAAGAAACTTAAGCACTTTTGATTGTCTAAATTGTTATTAAACCCTTTTGATTGTCAAAAAAATGATCTAAACTATCATAATAACTACTAATTTTACTATTTTTAATTTATTTAAATACAACACAAAGTTTTAAACAAGTAAAAAAAGTGTATTAATACTGTCCCTAAGAAACGACAGTAAAGTATGTATGGTAAAAAAGCAAATTTATAGCTTAATCCCACCATCATCGTTTTCACATTCACAAACGTATTCTGTTTCCTCGACCTCACGATCCTCAGCAAGTAGTTCATTGTTATCTTGATTCATTGGAATAATAGGAGAGAGCCATTCCAAATCGGGATCTTGGCGCCAGTTTGGTGATGCGAGCTGGACCAGTAGCTTTCTCAAGCTGGCAATTTTTTTTGGTTTTATTTCATGATGCAGCGAAATTTCCGAGAATATGATGTTGCTTAATTTTCTTCCCTTTTTTAATAACGTTTGGAATTTTTTGGTAGGGTCATCGTTGCGGTAAAAATTTTCCGTTTTAACAACAACACGGTTTTCCGATCTTTTTATTATTATTCGCTTTGCCTCTGAAATTCCTTGAAGTTTATGAAGAGAGTTTATGGGATTTTTAATATCGTACATTTTCCAGTCACTACCGAGCTTGCGAACAATGCCAACTTTTGAATAAAGCTCGTAATACTGCTCTGGCGACTTTATGATACTATGAGCTCTAATAAGTTTTTCCACTCTACCAAACACTCTATCCGCGGGCATGTATGAATGGCCTCTGACTGGAAAGAAGATTGTTATAGACTTTACTGTTGCAGGTGCTTTACTTTGAAGCCACACCATTAGCATATGGACGATATGACTGTTCTTATTTTGCCCCGAACAACCGTCCGAAAACAGTCTCACGTATGATATATCAGCAGAAAAGCTAAAGCTGCTTAAAAAATCGAATAAAGCAGATCCGATTTCAGTGCAACCTCGAGCAGCCTGATTTTCTAGCCAAGTATAAAATATTGGGTTGCGCGTGAAAACATTAGTGACGCAGAATGCATAAAAAGAAAGTTGTTGGGCATAAAATGCTTCTCCGATTGGTACCTTTGGCAACACTTGGACTTGCTGCAAGTCAAAACATAGACACAGAGTATTTTCGGGTGTTTCCTTTAAAAACTGATAGAATTGCTTGGCTCTCAGCTTATGAACCCGTAAATTTGCCATAAGATCGTTTTTTTCTTGCTGGTTAGTTTCAAGTTGTATTTGTCTTTGATGCCTAATGCAAAAACTGCATACATCAGTCGCCGGACTACCAAACCCGATATTAAATTCCCGATTAAATATGCGGCTGAAATATTTATAATTTACTTTGTATTGAGGGTCCACTGAATCGTTGTATAACTTGTGCAAAATTGTAATATTTAATTCCGATGACAAATAAATCCTACGAGATTTCGCACGACCATAATGACTTTCAGTCCCTTTCAACTGACCTATAAACGAACGTACTTTTAGTCTTTTTGGCAAGAATGTTCCTGATTTTGAGTCGCCCCCCCTATTTTCAAATATTCCTTCGCCACTTTTCATCTGTTTAGCTATAGTTTGTGTTCTTTTTTGACTAATACTAAATACTTTAAGCCACATTTTTTGGCAGACGTCTACATCTCCATTGTTTGTATTCAATTTATATTTTACTGCAACTTTTCGCCTTATTTTCGTATCAGTTTTCCTGCCCCTTCTTCGTTTTGGATTCGAAATAGTCATTAAATGCGACAATATAGTATCCTGTTTTATTTTATTTGGGCTTTTAAAAAACTTTTTGCGACAAGACCGCACCTCATCTTTGGTGACTGAGCTACATTTGAAATTTTCGCCCACTTTGTGACTGCAGGGAATATTGAAGTGTGTCATTTCAGGATCTTTATCGCCATATCTAGAAACAAATAACACCCATGCAGTCCCTACTAAACGATTAAATAATATGTAACAACATACCTTTCTAATTTTCCTTGTTCCCTAGAAGTTAGAATTGCTTTTCTTTCCCTCGTTCCTCTATCTGTTTCTCCTACAACATGTTCTTCATCCATCTTTAACTTTACAATCACAAGTTTTAAACGAAATCACTAATTTAAGAATATATTAAAAGGTAAATAGTATTTCGTATGACAACACAGCGGCGGTCGTAAACAGCAGTTTATCAATTTTGACATTCAAATGGCTGTACGTCCCTTATAACAGGACTTAACGCGTTTTGTTTGTCACACGCGCCTGAATTTAATGCTATTTGAAAGTCCAAGTGATATTTCCTATACGTTATATGTGGGATTTAAGTCAATTTGGAAGTCTAATATCTTATTAATTCATAGAGGGAGTGACAATTGACAGATTTTAGTAGTTTTTGCGGGTTTTTTAAAAATTGGACTTAACGCCTTTTGAAAGTCTACTCCTCATATTTCCATTCAGTTTTACAATCTGACATAAGCATCTTTCGCTTTTAGGGCTTTTTTGTTTTAAGTGAAATTGTTCAATATTATTACGTCTCGAACAACACCAACATGTGCATTGAACACTATTTCTATATTATATTTAGCAAAAGCTGAAATTTCGCTGAAAAAACTGCTCAGATGCATTATTCTTCTATTCATATGGCATCAAACATTTTATTATAAAACAACTCCTCCTGCAATTGATTCGATATTTTTGCTGATCCAGTCTCTGGAGTAACAGTATGTCAGGGCTCGTGACCTGACTTTTAGCGCCAAAACTTTTTCAACTCTCTGTAATAACTTGGAGGTGGTTTAGATTCAAGACGTGGCCTTCGGACATAATAACCTTTCATTTTCGAACAGCGCGTTAGTACACGCTGCTAAATCGACGCGTGGCCGGCATTTAAACTGCAGTGACAAACATTAGCTCTTAATATAAACTGAGCTTCAGTTGTAACGTTAAGGGAGATGTGTTGCCTCAACCTGAAAACTAATTAACACAATAAAAGCAAATATATTTAACAATGCTTAGACCGCGTAGTTCATGTCGCATATGCCATGTCAAACTAAATCCAGAATAGTTCATACTGTTTCTCCACCATGGTACATGGTAAAATTAGCTCTATATATATAAAAAAGGCTCTCTTAATTACCAGTAAAGATATAGTCACGACTAGTAATCCATCACGCCATGCCTTGGTTGATGTGCAGGTTATGTAGCTCAGGGATCGATCTACATCAGGCAAGAAGAGATAGAAAAGAACACACTTCGGTAAAACAATAACAATACATATTGGTCAAAGATTTAATGAATTTACACTATACCGGATTACTATAATACGCATGTCCTGTCGGGTGAGGTATGGTTTGAATTGCTTATAGGTCTCGATCCCTGTATTTTAGTAAAGTTTCTTAAGCGCAGTTTTGTGTTTTAATTTATGGTTAGGTTTTGTTATTTCAATAGGTAATTATTTAAGAAGTGTTCTTAGTTTATTTTAATTTCACTCAGCACTTTAAGGTGAACATGGCGATATTCGTATTCCTGTAGTAAAAGAAGATGAAGAAGAACAAATAATATTTTTAAGTTTGTTTAGAATGGAAAACTGGTATTGTAATAAATAATGTACAACGAAGAATGTTTTTGTCGTTTTTCCTGTTTTTGCTGTCTGTTTTTACTGTTTTTGTTGTATCTTAATTTTTTTGCCGTATTTTACTATCTGTTTTGTTGTTTTTCTTGTCTGTTTTGCTGTTTTTACTGTCGCTTTTGCTGTTTTTATTGTCTTTCTTTCTGTTGCCTGTTTTACTGTTTTTGTTGTATATCTTTCTGTTTTGCTGTCTATACAAAACAGTGGAGGTGATGTACATAGGGTTTAAAGTTGAACAATTTCGTTCCAGATCTGATTCACCGGTTGGAATCTGGATGTTAGTAAATTCTTCTTATTCACCCAATTCTTTTAATTCTGTCTTGTTCGTGGTCTTGTTGAAATTTTAGTTGAAAAGGACATGATTCTCGTTTATGTCTATACATATTTCTCTTTTCAGTAAAACTCTTATTACAATCACTGCGTTGAAACAACTTTAGTAGTTATTATGACCAGAGACAGCTTAATACTAATAGTTGAGATCATGTGACTGTTTTTAGCCGTTCGAAAGTAAGTCAATTGTGGGGATAAGAATGGGAAGTGGGTGGAGTTAAATTGGTTGGGTAGAGGGACAGTAGTTTGAAGTTAGGTGGGAGGATAATGGTTTGAAATTAGGTAGGGGGAAAGACGACGTGAAGTTAGGTAGGGGGATAATGTTATAGTATCCCTATAGTATCCCTATATAGGGATATATTTTGATCCATAACCTGTGAATATACACTACTACTGTAACTATTTAATTTAAAAATTGACTTGACTTATTATTTTGACAGATCTATCGGACGTATGGTTTGACTTGAGGGACTTTAGTACTTCAGACGGGTATCCCCCTAAAAACTATGTTCCTTTGAGTTGCACTTCTTGAGTTGGGTTTCAGGATTAGGATATCGGTAGAACAATCAGAGCCACGTCCCTCTAGCCTGCAGAAATGATTAGAGCGGACTAATGGTTTGCTTGACTATTTATTTGATAAAATCTGCTGATTATAACCACTTTAAAGTTCATAATTGCCTGCGCTGTTCGCTCGCCTTGTTTGTAATTTACCTTGAACGTTTACATAATATTTTACAAGTTCAAGTTCGAGCATAGGACAGAGTGATAATTAATTAGTAATTTAAATGTTATTAGTAGTTCACAATATTAAAGAAATACCAAGAGTATCCTGAGGGAAAGCCCTCTTCATCTGTTCCAAAATGACTTGCATAAAAAACATCAGCGGTCCCTGAGGATGCTTTAAAACTTATTAATTAAACTGTTATTGTCGGCTTGACCATAAATTTCCCAGAACGAAAAATTCTCAGTTTATATTTTTAGCCCACCGAGCGCAATATTCTCGTCCCTATTGTTTTAAAATTTGACATGGAATTTCTAGTCCTTCATCTAAAATTCAAAGATCCAAACGCCCACGCGTGAACTCTGACCTCTGCACGCTGGAAATTTGAGCGTTGCATGTTCGGCCCGGGTAATAGAATAGTGCATACAGATACGATTCAAACACGAGTTGAGTTGAAAACTTCGGCTTGAGAGGTTCACGTTTGTTAAAGGGCACTCGCAATTCGGAGAGTTCGTCAAATTTACATTGTGTTAGTTAATTTTGCACAAAAGTAACTAAATTGAATGCAATTATGTATTTTAAATATAAACGGAAACAAAAGATGTTTTAAGTGATCATAACCCACCTGAAGGACTTCCGTTTCGTCTTCGGTCGAGTCAATGCGCATTGTGTAGCGGCTTCTTTGTCGCCATTGGGTGAACAGGTGGCAAACATTCAGAGACCGCTGTTTCTCCCAGAGGAATAATCGGGTGGCCTAGCTCGAAAAAAACGCATTCACTCCGGTACCCCTGGGAACCGGATGTTCCAATGGGATCAATTTTGTCTGTACCTGCAAAGATTTGGCTACAGCCACCATTTATAGATGTGTTTGTGATAGTCGAGCCCATGCTCGACTCATTGAGGGGTCCAAAATTATAGTGCCTACGCTCCAACAAGGGTGTAACCTATCTGAGACGGTTGTCCCCAGCACTAGCTAAGCCCGGACGGGGGAGCCTTACTGGGCGAGTACGCTATACGCGAAACCCACTAACAGAACTCCCCTCTCACCCTATAACCTACCTAATATTTCATTCTGAATTTGTTTGAATACAAACCCAATTTTATTAAATAAAAATAGTGGTGCGCATGGTTAGACGTGTAAGAAAAGGAAAGATATATTCTATATGTTCACCCAAAAATTAAAAATCTATAACCTTATAAACGTTATAAAGTTATATCATAATTATTATTAGGAGGGGATAATTGTAGTATACAGAAGGAATAACTCCATCTCTTCTGCACCCATAGCTTTCTGAATGAATTCTTAAGGTTATGTTCACCTAAAATGTTCTTAAGTTCGGTTTATATTTGGAATGAACATACTCATGCAAAGAACAGAAGGCATAACCAAAAGGAAGAGGAGTCTCTCACATTAGTATACTACTGACACAGGTCTAACAGACGACGTATGAATATTGCTCAAATTTCGTCTTATACGAGAGCCTTAAGCGTTGGGTGCTCAATAAGTGGCCTTATTTGCTAATTGCTCATCAGGCAGGGTTTGCTCAGCGGATTATCTTTAAAAAAAAGAAAAGACGTGGGTCTATGTCTTGGCAGTTAGGTGCGGGCGTCACTAAACTTTTCTTACAAGAAATTTATTAATGATTATTGATCCTTGAAAATGGGGTAATAAAAGCCTCTGTCTGCAGCTGGCTTGCCAGTTTCCTTACGAACCGATCTCTGCACGTTGCAGTTGATGAACACATCTCAGGAACACTCACCATTAACGCGGGCGCAATACTTTCACCAACTCTGTTCCTTAGCTATATTAATGATCTGCTGACCGAAACGAATAATCCTGTTTACAGTTTTGCAAATGATAGTACCCTTATCTCCCAATTTAGATCAGAAAAACCTTTGCCAGCGACTGAGACTTATCACCGCAGACAGCAATAAAATTAATCAAAAACTGGAGAAAGTTCAAACTTGATGCGACAGAAATTTCGTCCAGTTCAATGCAGCAAAGACCCAAGCAGCCACGTTTACTAAGGGGGCCAATACGGTGGGCCCTGACATCTTTATGGCAGGATCGACCATTCCTTCATCCTCGTCAATCGGACTGCTGGGTGTCTCGGTCAACAGCAATTTGTCCTGGCATGACCACGTGAATATACAGCCGTAAATATCTATGGGTAACGATCTGAGCTCAAATCGGTCCGATATCAAGACGAAGAATTAAATTTGCGAATTTTAATTGGTTGGAATATTACTGCCATGAGCTTTACAGCCAAGTGCAGTAAAACTAACTCAATCAGCTATTCTGGCTCTGGCCGAATGATGACATTATTATGGTCATCTAAGACTGTAAGTCGGTTATTTAGATTACAGTATACCGTTCTCTCTATCTATCTTTCTAATTAATGCATTTATATTGAAAAGAGTAAGCCGTTTGACGTCTACTGTTAATATTCTCGTCAATGCTCATTTCATTTATCGACCTAGTTATCTTGTTTATCAAGATTGCGTTTAAGAGATAGGCTTAATTTTGTCTTTAGTTGATTACGAGATTTAATTTGGCTAGACTCAGAATAGCTGATTGAGTTAGTACAGTATAATGCTTGGCTGTAAAGCTGATGACAGTAAATTATTCGATCTAATTGCAATTCGCAAATTTAATTATTCGCCTCTATATCGGACCGACTTGAGCTCAATTCGCTACCCATAGATATTTATGGCTATATATGTATATAAATATTTTCCTCAGAGTTGATTTTTTTTTAATTTGGTATTTTTGAAGGCTGTTTATTAGTCTACCAATATTCTCGCTGCCACGGAGTTAAATTGCGCTGAATAATTAATATATAGTCATGACTATATATTAATTATTATACTATTCGCTTGCATCAAAATTTCTCTTTAGCTCATTTTCAAAGACTTTCGGACACTGATTACTGCGCTGTGCTATTCATTAAAGCCGCCTTAATTCATTGACTCTACGGTCGCAGCTCAATCATTATCGGTTTGCTAATGGACTAAATGAAATGTTAAGTCAAATCACCCTTATCCGACCTGAACTAGATGTCGTCTAATGACAACAGAACGACGTTATTTCGTATTCATTCGCGATTTGGTTGAGTCTCCCAAGCCAGTTATGTGCTGAAAGTTGATGGACCAGATAAACGAGATAAAGAAAGTTTGTCAAAGCTTTGTTCATGATTTAATCAACAAAATCGCCGCTTTATGAGGCAAAGAGGAAATAGGGTCCTTAGCTTGACGACCGACGCTCTAATACGTAAATAAGTAGTTACTATAAGTGAAGCTTATTTTTCTCTTGTGTGTATATACTAGAGAGATTGCTAATTATTAGCTTATGGGAGACACTAGATATTCCTTCAGGGTTTCCTTTGGGATATTACGTTAGTTCATATAGTTGTTAAATAGTCATATGTCATACGTAAAACTAGATTTAATATTCTCGGTCCATACGTTAGTACAGACCTAGTTTTTTGTGATCGGACAGCCCGTGAAACGGAAACGGAAGCAAAAACGGTAAAAGTGCATACTTGGCAGTTATCCAAGACGCTCAACGCGCTCTCTAGATTCGCTGTTGTTTTGCGTTCAAGTGTGTTATTTACTACGATCTTGGCGAGTTTTTACGTCTGCACATAAAACCGAGAAACTGAGTCAAGTATAGTGCGATATAGGCTCTTTTATTAGCAGAAATAAATACAATAAACGCAAACGCAAATTCGCAGGAAAGTGTAATGAACGGCGATTTACCCTATTCCTTTACTCGGTCTTTTCTTCACCTCCTGTTCATTATCTGTAACCCGGTTCGCAGTACCAGTGTGTTGTCACCCTATTTCGTTGAAAAATAATTTACCTAGACACTTGGGCAACCACCCATCATTCTCCACCTAGTTGAAACCACTTCATGCTTCTTACCAGCACTTAATTCTATTCTCAGGTATATTTAATATAACTTAATGAATGTAAGCCACATCAGTTTGGATTAGTTTTAAAATGAATAAAAGAAAATTTGAAATCTATTAACTTATTTTCTAATATGACCTCGTATCCACAGGTCGCCTGACAACCAGTCCGCAAAATAAAATTTCACTGGATTATTATTTAGTCGCTGTAATTTTTTTACCGTGCATCAACTTTCCTAGAGTATTATATTTTATCTGAAAGCATGATAATTAAAACTAGTCAGTCAAGCAATTATGGATTAATAAAAGATATTCAATTAGTAATAATTTCTTCTCCGCAATGAATTTACTAAAGAAAATACAGAGTACGCCAGCACTAATTATTTAATGGGATACTCATTAATTAATACATACAGCATTAAATGTTTCCAAATATACAGCCACTCTACGCCTTATGATTTAAAACTAAACTTACTATCTAACGCTAGCACTGAATTGTTTTACTGAAATACTCATGAAATTCTTGCAGACAGACAATAATAAATGTTTCCAAATATACAAGCACTCTACACATTATGATTTAAAACTAAACTTACTGTCTAACGCTTAATGTTAACCCGAAACCTGCCATGACGAATTTCAAACAACGTTTCTTTACATTAGTTTTCGAGCCGACGACATGAATTTACTTAATTACTTAGTTACTTCCACGAGCCTCTAAACTATGAGATACTAATTTCGGTTTGGTCAAGACCATAGTACAGACTAGAAAATTAAGGTTTAATTTTTAAAACTTTTAGGGATTCTTTCAAGCATTACGACCGATTAAAAGTGAAATTTCTATTAAAATTTTAATTGGCCATTACGACCTTCTGCAAAGGAAGTTTCAGTTAAGACAAATTTTTCTCTGATAATTTTGCGTTTTTATAGCAGATTTTTGACGCGTTTGTTCCTCAGAAAAATCCGAAAATTGAACATCTGCAACATGAAAACATGTACAATGACGCAAATGCCCCAATTTTCGACGAAAACAACTATTCAGGTCTTAAATAGTTTTACATTCCAATATCCCAAGTGTTCGAAATTTTCCATGACAAGCTTGGGTCGTTACGGTGTAAGTTCAAGCGGTATTTGAAACTTATAAGGTTGTGACTTTTTTGTCTTTCGTTTTAATTCGTTGTAATTGGAAGTAGTAGTAGTAGTAGTAGTAGTAGTAGTAGTAGTAGTAGTAGTAGTAGTAGTAGTAGTAGTAAGGGTGAGGGGCCGAAGCCCGGTAAGTAGGCCTATAAGTCCCTTTTCACCATCCCGGATCCGCCCTCCCCTACCTGGCTACTTCCAACACCCGGCCCGCACTGAAACGACCCGTCACCTTGATGAAGGTGAGGACGTCCTCCCAGTTCAGATCCTTTAGATCTTCCGGAGCAAGTGTTGGTGCCCCCAGTATCTTCCTCCTTAGGCGACTCCTCCTATCACAAATTCCTATATAGTGGTATAAGGACTCCTCCCCTTTCCCGCAGTTCGGGCAGAGTGGGCTGTCCGTCACGCCGATAAGGTGCAGATGTCTGTTTAGGCTTCCATGCCCAGTCAGAATACCTACCAATTTCCTGATGTCCTCTCGGCTCTTTTTTACCAGTCGCCTTGCTCTGGATCCATCAGGATTTAGAATCATTTCCTTGGCTTGTCTGCATCCTTCTTTTCCTCTCCAATTGTGATTTGTCTTGTTCCAGGCCCAGTTATTTAGTTCCTGAGAGATTTGCCTTTTACTTAAGCCCAGACCAGGTTCTGGACCGACGAGGTGGCTGATTGAGCCTTGTCTTGCCAATTCATCGGCCCGTTCGTTGCCCTCGATGCCACTGTGCCCTGGAACCCATCTGAGTCTTACTTCCTTGCGCACAGCCAATTTATCTAGGGCGAACTAGCTTACAGCTTGTCCTGGGTCTTTGGATCGCCCTGAGAGCGGCTTGACCGTCCGAGTAAATATATATACTTTCTACACATTCTGTTACCTCCGCCTTGATTGCTACTTTCAAAATAGCAAACACCTCCGCCTGGAAAACAGTGGCATATCTCCCCAGCGAAGTGTTTTCTCCTGATTTAGTGTTGTCTAGGTATACACCGGCTCCGGATGACTGTGTATTAGCCATCCATGAGCCGTCAGTGTACCATGCGTGTCTGGCCTGACAGCCATTCTTCCCTTGATGGAAATTCCACTTGGAAATTTCTTCTCAGTCTTAATCTGCCATCTAGAATATTGCCTATGGTCGCAATGATGGGTAGTTCCCTACTCATTTTGGCGGCAATAGTCGTATGGCCTTTCCCTGTGTAGTCCGTTCGCCATAGGCCGCTCTCGATCATCCTTTCATGAGCCGCCATTGCCTCTTTCTCAATCCAGATCGGGAGGTCCGGCAGCCCCAGGATGATGTTCAGTGCTGCTACGGGAGTTCTCAATGCTCCGATAATACCCAAACAAGCCAGCCTTTGCAGACTGGCCAGTTTCTGGGCATTAGTGGCTCTGGCCACCACTGGCCACCAGACCACGGATCCATAGGAAATCCTCGGTCTTATGACAGCAATGTACATCCACTGGAGGATGTAAGGTTTTAAACCCCACTTCCTATCTACCGTTCTCCTTAGTTGCCACATAATCGCGGTTGTCTTATTCACCACCTGTTCAACGTGTGCCTTCCACGTCAATTTACTGCCTAAAATAACTCCCAAATATTTGACTTGTTGACTTAGGCTCAGTCTCGTCTGGTAGAGTATGGGATGTATAAAACCTGTTAGATTTCGTTTCCCTGTGAAGAGAATGAGTTCGGTCTTCCCTGAGTTTACTGAGAGACCATTCTCCTCACACTAACCTTGAACTATCCGACACGCCACCTGCATACGCTCGCAGACCGTTCTCTGGAAAATCTTTTTATTATGCAGGCCCCATGGCCAATGATGTTCTTTTTTGAAGAAAGTTTGGGGAAACTGCGTAAGAATGTTTGACCGCAGATGATTTTTTTTCTATTTAGTTCATCTAGTGTCGCGTTCTACTGCAGTCGAAAACAAAAGTATAAGTCAACCCCGATTTAAATTGGTTCTCGAGTCTTGTGAAGTTATACACCATGCCGTTTATTGAAATATATTCCAATGGTAAGTGGTTATTATTTTTAACTGAACGGTGTTAGGTGCTTTTGTCATACACTTCTATTAGGTAAAATGATTAAACCTTTTCCGCGATTTTGGCATTACTTCAGTTTGTTTTTAATTCTTGTCAATTAAAATAAATTTATTATTTTGTTTAAACGTTTTCTCCTTGGTTTCAATTCGAGACTTAATTTCATTTTTGAACAATTAAAATTGATTTTTTTTTAAACAAATTGTTGAAACAATTCTTAAAATAAATCAGGTGCCAGCCCTCATCGTCACAAAAGCAAACCTGCTGTTTTTCGTGCTTCTTCATTTCTATCAAAGAAATGTCTTAATCGAAATTTGCGTTGAAGTTTCTTTGGTCCAGTTAAACAATACATGTCTCAGCAAGACGGAGCTTCTGCTCATAACTTTCAACCAATAAGAACCTACTTTAAAAAAAATGCTGGTCACTGGCTTGGTATTCATGGTCCCGTAAAATGGCCCGCCATCTCACCTGATTTATCGCTAATTGGTTTTCGTGTGAGGTTCTTTATCATAACAACAAACAATGGAAGAATTACGTAGCGTTGCCGAAATTGAATTTTAGTCGTGACTTCAATAAAACGGTACCTAAAATATATATTATGATTTTTAAAAAGCTTATGAAAGAATTATGAAAAAATATCCAGGATGTCATCATATGTTGGTCATATCTCAAAAATTATTACACGTAGAAAAAAATGGAAGTAGGCCATTGACTTCTACCTAAAAACTATATAAGTAGAAATTTTACTTTTCCAATAGGTTATAGCACAATGGAGCTACAAGGGGTGGTCAAAAAATTCAAATGTGTATCGTTTTGTTTCATAAATAGCAATATGTCGCCAAAACCCCATTCCTTTATTTCTGCGAATAAGCTAGGAACGCCGAATTACAAGGGAAATCGAACACTCGAAATGCTTAATAAATAATTGACCGTTTTCCGAGTTATGAAGCACGTTATTGCATAATCGATTTTTATTCATCAAATATTTATGTTGGGAAATATGGCGTGGCGCCCTCTGTCGTCCAAAACTTAAACTTCTTCGTGCATTGATTTTATTCGCTATAGCAAACACTAATCACTGGGCTAGAGTCGATAGAGGGTTCCCAAAAAAATAAAGTAATCGATAGAAATAGGGAAGTAATATTATTATATTACCTAAATTAATAAGCGTTTCGGTTAGTTTGGGAAGACCTAATAAGTTTGCTCTCGGAAATGAATCCACCATTATGAGTTGACAATTATTTTAATTTGTTTGTTTTTGATGGTTTTTAATGTTGTAATTGTGCACATATTTTATAGGTTTTATTTGTGTGGTCCAATCGAGAAAGCTGTCTTCTGCCTAATAAATACAAATACCTAATAAAACATATTAAAGAATGGGTTACTTTTCGAGAGTTGAATTTTGTAGTGAAAACCAGAATGATTTATTATAAATTGTGGATGTTTTAAGCAGTTTTGGTTTTGTTTTGGTATATAATGTGTTTTTTTTTTAATTTCGTCTTATTTTGGTTTATTTATTTATTTATTTATTAATTTATTACGGGACATGCTCAATCGAACATTTTAGAACTTATACTGATAAAAATTATACATAAATTTCATTACAACTGAACCTACAATCAAAATAAAACTTAACATAAAATACATGATAAAATCAGACAATATGACAATTAATATCTCTAGGAACAGATCTTAACTGGCTTAAAGATAGGAAAAACACATTACTCGGCAGCTGATTGGCCAGTATCATCATCCGGTTCAGAGAGTTGAATCTACCATATGTAGTACAATGATGCTCAACCTGAAAGGTGCTACTACCCATCAGTACCCTAGCTGGATCTTGAAAATGGACATTAAATAGGAGATCCTTACTTTGTATAATATTATGGATGAGTTTATGGTTTAATAAACCCTAACATTTTAAAAGCTTTATTACAGCAGGCCTGTATATGATCAATAAAAAGTAGTTTTTTATCAAAAATTATTCCCAAGTCTCTTACCCTTTCAACTATTTCTACAACCTCTTGTCCTATAAGATATCTATTTACATTAGATTCAATTTGCTTGGTAAATTGGATGTACATACACTTACTTGTATTTAAGGACATTTTATTACAATCACACCACTTACAAAATCTATTAACTGCATCTCTCTACCAGAATGATAGTTTTGAAAAACTTCAGATCATCAGCATATAAAAGAAATTGACAATGATGGGAACATGAGCCAATATCATAAATGAAAAGATTAAAAAGAAGAGGTGCAAGATGGCTTCCTTGAGGCAACCCAGAAGTAACATTAATGATAGAGGAATGGAGTCTCTTAATCCTAACAATATGTTCTCTATCTGTCATATATAAGTACAGCCAAGATAACAGTGCACCCCCAATACCATATGCATGCAACTTGTCTCGCAATATGTCATGGTTGACTCTATCAAATGCCTTGGAGAAATCCGTGTAAATGGCGTCAATCGCGACCCCACTCTCCAAAGCACCCGACAAAGCTTTTCGTAGTTACAGACAAACCACTTAAGAAACCATGCTGTTGCGGAATAATAACGTTTTTAAACTTAAATGCCAAAAATTTCTGTTACCATAGATTCAAAGATGATAGCAAAATGACACATTACTGAAATAGGCCTATAATTACCAATATCACCTCTATTGTCCTGGCCTTTATAAATCGGGGTAATATATGCTGACTTTCAGTATTTGGGAAAAATACCATCAGAGAGAGACTGATTATAAATGAGCCACAAGGGTCTTAAAATGACAAATGCATTATTTTTACAAAACCAAGAGACAGACCATCAGGCCCTGGGCTCTGTGTCACATCAATCTGAAAAAGTTTCTCAAATACATCACTTATATTCAAGGACAAAGAGTTGACATCACATCTCCAAATGGGAACTTGGATACCACATCTCTATCATGAGAACCATCACTCACTGATGATGGTGCATACACAGAGGAAAAATGGTCTGCGAACAACTGTGCAATACCCTGCCCATCAGTGCATGTGTCTGCACCAAGAAACATGGTTGATGGCAACTCACCATCCCTCCTCAAACAATGTATGTATCTCCAGAAAGCACTAGGATCTTCTCTGATGGCATCTGCAGTTCCAGAAATATAATCAGTAAAACATTTTTTGGCTTGAAGCTTACATACACATCTTAATCTACTAAAATTATTATAATCTAATAAGGACTTGCTTTGCCTATATTTCATATGAGCAATTTTCTTTTGAGTTATATTTGTTTTTAATTCAACATCGAACTAGATAGGGAATCTAAACTTATTTCTAATTTTCATCTTTGGTACAAAATTTCCAATTAAGGAGTTTAGTACATTGTATATAATTTCTAAATTTTTTTCTACACTAAAAGTTAACAAGAAATCCCAATGAACACATACAGGACACTCATTTACAATTTGAAAAGTCAAAAATCTCATCTTCGTATTCTAATATATCACAGAGCAAATCACATTGCAGGTTGATAATAAGAGCAGGATGATGTCTATCACAGTTCAATATGAGGTCTACAGCGCATTCCACCGTATCCTGTAGGCTGTCAGTAAACACAAGTTCCAAAATGACATTATTGGCATTGGAAATATTATTATTTTGATATAGGTTTAAAAATGGAAAGGTTTCCACAATAGACTCTGCTGATGCAGAATTTCCACTTATAGAGACACCCAAAGAGTGATTTGACCATTTTATGTTGGAGAGGTTGTAGTTCCCTTGCAATACTTTTTTGTTTAACTTCGTTGTTTAGTATACAAACGGAAAGAGCCCGCAGTACTCGTCAATAACAGAAATGCAATTGTTCTAGAGGCAGGAGAGATACGGAGACAGTACATAAGTGAACTATTTCAGGGCGATGAAAGGCCAAACCTAGAGATGAGATTAAGCAAGGAAATGAACTTCTTACACGATCTCCAATAACCAAAGATGGAATTAAAAAAGCAGTACAACAATCCAAAACTAACAAAACGACTGGGCCGGATGGTCTGCCAGCAGGAATTATTAAACTAATTGATGAGGATAATCTATCTTTATTGGTAATTGTTTTTGACAAAATAGATAATGAGGGCAGATATCCCCTGGACTGGTTAAAATCCACCTTTATTCCCTTGCCTAAAAAATAAATGCAAGAAAATGTAATGAACATCGATTAATCAGTTTAATGAACCATGCACTGAAAATATTCCTCAAAGGATTACATAGTAGAATTTTTAGAAAATGTGAAGCTAACCTTAAAGCTTAAAGATACCCAATTTAGAAGTGTGATGGGGACGAGAGAGGCTCTTTTCGGTATCCGAGTTTTGTTAAAGAACTGTCGGGATGTGAAGAAAGATGTCTTGTCTTGCTTTGTTGACTATGAAAAAGCATTTGACCGAGTTCAACACGAAAAATTAATAAACATATTGAGAACAACAGATGTAGATGAAAAAGACATTCGCTGTATTCAAAATCTGTACTGGTATCAAACGGCTCACATAACAACAAATAAAATGAAAACCCAAGATATAGAAATAAACAGAGGAGTTAAAGACAGGGGAGCATATTATCACCTTTGTTGTTTAATCTATATTCCGAGACTATTTTCAATGAAACTTTGAAGATAACAATAAATGGGAACGTAATTGAATACACTTTCTATATGTATACTTACGTGTCAGTAAGATGTACTAGTTACTTATTATCTGATAATAACATCAAGGCCAATATATCGTAGCTGCTCGACTAGGTTTGGAAACCTCTTTTAAAAATTCTTGTTGTGCTATCCAATTTGCTAGGCGATTAACTTCATCGATTTTAATACTTGAGCTCTGTTTTAATTACTCCGGAAAATGCTCACCAGCTTTTCTTTGATATAAAAGTTAATAAATCTTAAAAATTTGTTCGATACAAATGATGCCTTGGATATGTTTATTATTTTAAATCAATTGTTAGCAATACCTACTTCAACGATTTGGAGATTATAAGAGTAGTCTAATGTAGATTGTAATTCGCTTATCTAATTGTGTTTTGGTCTATTGTTTCCTTTTGTTTTATTTATCTTTATGTTTTCTTTTCTAGTCACAAAGTGCCATTCACCTATGAGTATGAGTGACATTAAGACAGGCACACCATATGATTTTGACAGTTAAATTAGACAGGTTCAAGAATCGAAGTTCCCAAGTAACGATTTTTTTAAGGCATATTTACTTGCAGCTCGGCGAATATGGTGTAGAGCAGCGGTTCGATTAACTGAGCTGTGACGTGGATAGTTCTGCCTGCGCTCGGACTGGCTATTTCAACTAAGTTAAGTTGACAGCAATGTTTTTTTAGTCAAGGTGTTGAAATTCGTTCCGGATCTTGCTTCTTTCTTTTACGTTAGACCGGCAAGGAGTCGAGAAGCTGGCGTCCTTCGTGGCCTTTTTCGAGGTGTAAATCCTCCAAATAATTAGGGTCATTATTTTATGATATTTTTGCTACGCTTAAGTATTTTGACTCGAACCAGGGCCAAGGAGGTTACCTATATTAGTTTTTGTTGAGTTATTGGAATTCTATAGCTCCTCGTGGTAAGTAACCAAAATTTTCATGCAGTCTTTCAGTGGAATTAATTCTATTTTCCAATCTTTCTAGAAGAATCTATGTTCTGCTGTTGCTCTCATGTTGCCGATCCTTGGAATGGTCGATTATTGATTTTGGAGAAGTCTCTAGAATGGACACTGTTCGTTTTGTTCGACTGGCTATTATCAGGCAATAGGCCCTCTAGGTAGTTCTATAGGTAAGATGAAAAGTTAGTTAGTTAACTTATGAGTAATCATTTCAATGTTGGATATTTACTTTTTGCTAAGACAAACATTTGTTTTTAGGGTCCTGTCCACGGGTACCGCTCTGGCAGACGTATAGCGCTTTGCCTACTTGTGATATCATTTTCTGCATGTTTTGGGATAGTACCACTACTTGCGTGTCTTAGGTTTAAACCACCGCTTGCGTGTTACCCTCTTATTGCCTATCATTGGCTGGATGTGATGTAACAAGTTTGGAAATATCAGGTTATGATTTGAAGTGCTCTGGAGTTGCATGACCGTACATATACTGATACTGGTATAAATTTGGAGAATAAATTTAACTTAGAAAAACCTACTTCATTAGTTGTAAGTCATAGGTACCATTTATTTTTATTTGTAAGGCTGTCTCGGCAAATTTTGATACAGATTAAGTGATTATACACATATTTTATGCAAGCCTCTCTCTGCAGCTGGCTTGCCAGCTTTCTTAAGAGCCGATCTCTGCACATTGCAGTTGATGGACACATCTTAGACACATTCACCATCAACGCGGGCGTGCCTCAGGGGCAATACTTTCACCAACGGTATTCCTCATCTATATTAATGACCTGCTGACCGAAACGAATAATCCTGTTTAGAGTTTTGCAGATGACAGTACCCTTGTCTCATAATTTAGATCAGTAAAACCTTTACCAGCGACTGAGGCTTATCACCGCAGACATTAGCAGATTACAGCAATTAATCAAGACCTGGAGAATGTTCAAACTTTGGTCCAGTTCAATGCAGCAAAGACCCAAGCAGCCACGTTTACCAAGAGTGCCAATACGGCGGGCCCTGACATCATTATGGCAGGATCCATCATTCCTTCATCCTCGTCAATCGGACTGCTGGGTGTCTCGGTCAACAGCAATATGTCCTAACATGACCACGTTGCTAACATCGCAAAATCAGACCCCCAGAAGCTTGGTGCGCTATTTCGCAAGAAAAAACTATATACACCGCAGCAGTTGCTCTTGATCTACAAAGCGCAAATAAGACCGTGCTTAGAATATTGCTCACACATCTGGGGTGCCGCACCAAGGCACACCCTAAAGCTGCTGGATTCCATTCAGAAGAGAGCTGTGCGTCTTGTCGGCGACCCGGAGTTGACCCGGAATCTAGATAGTCTGGAACACCGCAGACATGTGGCCAAGATGTCCTTGTTTTGCAGATACTTTCACGGCAGATGTTCCCTGTCACACAGTCAGACAGACGGCAAGAGCGCACTAGTTCGTCGTACGACTGGAAACACCTAGAACATCGCTTTATAAGAACTCCTTTGTCTGGCGCACTGCATCACTGTGGAACTCACGTCCAGGACATCTGTTTCCCCTTAATTACAACCTACAACTATTCAAGACTTGCACCCATTTGCGTCCCATAAGAATAAAAACACTACATTTATTTTAATGACTTATTTATTGCTATAGTAAGCTGCAAAATATAATTACGGATATATAATATTGTGTTTTTCTCCTGAAAATTTCCGTTTCATTCTAGGTCTAATTCCATGCACATGGATAACTCCTTTGAAAATTCACAGCCATCCTCGATATCTGAAATGATACATACTTAATATGTCATTGCAAATTAAGCAAATGATTTTAACTTTTTTTAAATACAAGATGAGATCGAATGATCCCTTGTTTTAAACTTTTTAAGTTATAATGATATAATGTTATGAAAAAGTATAATTAAAATCCTACCTGTAGTTGTTAATCTTGCAAAGCATCTCCTAGCTTCTCGTAACGCCTTAATCCTGTCCATGTCATTCCCAGTTACATGTTCCTGGAGCCATTTGATTAACATAGTTTCTGAAGGGGTTCTATCATCATCTAACTGAAATACATTCGTATTTTATGCCTGCAATACTATTGCCATTTTCTTTTGTGTACTTACCAAATGCAGATATCCAAGAACGCATTGGCTCACACACTAAAACAAACATAACTTCTTATTATATATATTAAATAGTGAAGTGATTCGTACTTTTTATTATGAAACGAGCACTCAGGGTCATGAATAATATATTTATTAGCGACTGGGCGCTTTCGATCTTAACAGGTTCTCCTCAGTCAGTTCTGAAGATAAACTGGCTCCCTGCCGGCCTCCATTTATTGATTATTTGTTCCTTTGAGACAATGTTTGGCTTATTGTTAATCTTAAAAGCTCCATTATGTTGCTGAGAAGGCCGGCAAGGTGCCAAAACATCATGAGACACGACTCTTGAAATCTTTTAAGAATATTGACACTGAAGATAGCCTATCAAAGCCGAACTATTTTTTATACGCCAAGTACAAATCAACACTTTCTTTACTAGCCCAAAATTCCCTTTCAATATTTATTATACAATTTTAATAATGCTTTTTCTCTTTAAATATTTTACCTGATTATTGTCCTTGTTTTGAATTTCCTCTCTATTGAAATAGTTAAATCGCCTGGCACGATGTTGAGGTTTAATCAAACCAAATGCCATTCCTGTATTATAATCTGCAAAACCTTGAAAATAAATATGAAAGATACCAGGTCGACTAATTTTATAAAAAAAAAATATGACATCTCTTTTATTTGTCATATTTTTAAAAAATAATGCGAATTTTTCTGCTTAAAAAAATATTCTTCCATAAAACATGGCTATAAATCGGATTTTTTTTTAAGGTTCTTTCAATTTATTTAGAGTCAATAAACAGGATTTGTGCCAGTTTTCATTCCCCCTTGGATTTGGCCGCAATTTCGTTCTAGTGATAAACTTTTGACATAATAGGTGTTGGGGAAACACCCCAACACGTGTAGAAACTATCGTTTTTCACCGTATAGTTTGGTGTTAACACCCTGTATGTATGTAGAATGAATGAGCCATAATTAAACGCAAAATAGATTTATTTCACCCCGGGTACAACCCAATTTGTACATTTAAATCAGCAAATGTCAAGTTCTTTAATGCCCCTTAGTCCAACCCTAGACGGACGATCCCTTAATTCGAACCTGTAAACCAAGTACTGTCAGTCTAAAGCCTAGTTCTCAGAGCTTCGACTGTCGCCAGCTACACTCTCTCTGACCAATAGGAGACAAGGAACGTCAGAACCCCTAACCCCCTCCACAGTGTCGCCAGTTTGTTGTCGCTGGAGTTGGTTTGAATCAACTTCACTTAATTTTCATTGGGGATATTGTGTAAAATGACAGATGGTTGACATCATCGTGACGTGACAGCTGTCGCTCGACATTGAAAAGGCGTGGAGTGGGGATTGTCGCGGGCGACAGTCGAAGCTCTGAGAACTAGGCTTAAGAGATTACAATAGAGCCAACTTTCACTAGGAAAGGAAAACGTTGTAATCGTTTTCAATTTAATGTATTTTTGTCTCCGTCAGAATCAGTCTGTCAAATAAAGAAAGAAAACAGCTTCTACCCTTGTAATTTCAAATGAATTCGGCAAAGCGCCAAATCCCCACTTTTTATTTGATCGTAGCGCCAGTAGCCGCTCGACGAAAGAAATTCAATTCAGTGCGTAGCAAACACTCATTCGCGTAGGATCTGTCTAGTCACAGCTCTCCTAGTTTCCGCGCCAAAAACATCTAGCCCTGTCCTAGCTCTGTTTGAGGCAATTAATTAATTTGAAAGTGTCTTACATCCACTAAAATGTACTAGATCAGTCCAGCTGCTCTCTAGCCTCGCAGTTCAGTTAAGACGTTCGCTTAAATAGCAGTAAAACGTGCTGTTCTCCGGCCAAAGGTCAAATTCCTTTTTGGGCCAATTTCTCTTGTATGCACGAATATTAGAAAATATTTCGTGCACCTCAGTTATCTTTGTCCAAGGTTTGGACAAAGACCTCCTTTGTGCTTCTCAAAAGCAATTCTTCGAAGTTAGAAACGATAGCATCCCCGTTCCCGTTGGAACATAAAATGGCGGAAGGCAGACTGACATTCCTGGTCGAATTCCTGTAAAGCAAGGCAGGTAAAGCAGTCGAAGGAACAAGGTATGCTGTGTGAAAGTTACTAAGTTGAAGACGAAGGCTTAAAATAATAAAGATAAAAACTAATTTCTAAATCAAACAATCAAGACGTTTCAGTAGACATTTTTAAATTTAAGAAACCTTTTGTAATTTTAGTTTTATACTGTAACGAATGATGAGTGATTGAAAGTTTTAGTCTAAGAATTGTATATATATTTTTTCTATTTAACAAAGAAAACATTGTTTGTTTATCTCCATTATATTTAAATGCAATTTACACCTGCATTATTAAATTATATCAATACCGAATACATGTTTCAGTTTCTCTCACCACCCTATGCTATACTGTTCATTAAAAGTGGTTAATTAAAATACCACACCCTTCTTTATGGTTTTAAGCAATAATAAAAGAATTTCTGTATCCCGACCAATAGGCAATAAGAGCAACCAAAAATAATATTCATTTGATACAGAATTGGTTTTGTAATTATTTAAGAATAGAAAAGTTGAAGATGGAGATTCAATGCCGAAACGTCGGTTCTTTAAACATGCTAGTACGTTTTTGTACTGAAGAAATTTGAGTCTATTATTTATATTGAATTATATCTTTCAATAAAGAGAGGAAAAATTAAAACCATTTTTCAAAATTTCAGTTTTTTACGAAAACTCGGAAAACCATAAATCAGAGCCCAGATTTATTTTTACCATAATATTCGGCATTAAATTTTGTTAACTTCATTTCTATTCTAATAAATATTATTTTCAAAAAATCCCAGTCTAAAAGCACAGCTTAACAAACAATCAGCTATAGAACTCTTAAAACTGGAACAGTATGCGCATTTCCTCGCGCAGGCCGCCCTTTTGGGTTAAAAAATCTGTCAAAATCGACAGTGTTGGCTCGTCGCTCGTGGTCGTGTCAGATGAGTTGTTTCTGTTAGCCAGTGTCGTAGTTACAGTTTAGGTAAATATATTTTCTAGTTACAGTAATTAACAGTGTACATACGTTCTTGGTCAAACTACTTATTTTATAATATCTGTGCTTGTATATAATAGAAATGGATAAACCGCGAGGCATGAAGTGTTCAAATATTTGAAAACGAAACGTAATGGGGGTATTATATCTAACATTTATATTACTGTCTGCAGTTTACGTATATGCATCCGGGGAGGTGAGGGATGGGGGTATAATTCTCCCCCCCCCCCCCCCCCTCCCTGCTGATGACCCCGCGTACCGGGGTCAACGCTTGTCAGATATTCGATCCGAGGTTCCGTTGCAGAGATATCGGCAAAAAACAATTTTCTTTACACAATCCCCCTTAAATTAAAGCCCCAGTCCCCCATATAATCAAACATAGCCCCCCATGAGGCGCATTTACCATTGTGCCGCTAAAAACTGCAGTCCAAAAAGTTATAAATCTAACAAAAAAATTAGTTTTTAGATTTCCCAAAGATGCAATTAGGTAAGTTTTTTGATAAGGACCTTAAAAATGATGTACGTTTGTAGCCTAGCAATTTTTTTCATTAATGTAACAGTAATTTTGAATGTAATAGTTCTTACTATGATATTGTTTCTCCTAAAATGAAGATTATGTTACAAATTACCTTAAACAAATTAATTGTTTTAGAAGTTATTTGTGTTTTTAGTGTAAAGTAACGGATTGCCGCTTAAGGAAGAATGTTACCGCGGAGCGCGTTAACCTTTCGAAAATGGCAATCTTACTTTGCGCCCAAAAAATACACAGAACTTTTTCTATAGGCGCATTTTTTAAAATTCAATGCACCTTTTTCTCTATACTTATTCTGAAATTTGCAAACGACTTGGCATTTTTCGCATATATTATTCACAAGTCTAGCGACCCGACAAAATTTTCGATAGCAAAGGCCCTGTACCTGTACTACATAGGTGGCCTTGCATGGAATGTATTCACAAAGAAGGGGTATTCTTTGTGAATGTATTCGCGGAAACACATGCAAGCTGCTGTATATCCACTATAATACGGCTTTTGTTAAATATATCCTGGTTTTTAATTAGATAAAGCAAAATATTTCCTAAAAAGTGCATCTAAAGTACTGGCACGTATTACAATAAGTGATATTTCACTTTTCGCATGGCCCTTCGCTCACTGCCGCTCGCTACGGGGCTCAAGAAAAGGAAGCTAACCAGATGCTAACCCAAGACATACCCAAAATCAAGAAAAAAGTGTTTAGAAACTTAACCTTAAAAAAAAGCAACGGAGTTAGAACCCGGGCCGTCGATAGCCGCCTATTTGAGAGCTGTCCATCTAAACCTCTCTGCCACGAGGACTCTTGCTACAAATCGATTGCATCGCGAAGATATCGAATGCAATCACTCGAGTCAACGCCACCTACACTAGATGGCGCTGGAGTGTACGGTATCGAAAATTACATCGGGTCTCCAATATTTGGGTATATTTATAGCAGGAGTGCCAGCAACCATTGTAACAAACACCCGACTGTCATTTATTTATACTTTTGGTTGCCATGGCTATTCATAGCACACTCGACGAAAAAAGTGAGAATGTTCTTTTCCATGTACGCTATATGTACATAGAGCATAAAGTAAGAATGCCGAGGCATTCGTCGATTTTGCGATTTCATTTAAAATTAGTAATTAGTTATTTTGCGCACGGCTTTAGAAAAAACAATTATTGTACAGGGTGACCCGTTTAAAAGGGGCCTATACTTTATCTCGAAAACGACGGGGGTTGCAAAAAAAATAAATACAAAAGTTGTTCCTACTAAAATAATCTTTATTTTTGTTATATTTTTTAATCGACACTTTTTTATATACAGGGTAATCAAACAAAGTTATATTTTTTTCAATGAAACACCCTAAGCATATTTGATGTATAATGTTATACCTCTAGAGTTAGTACTTGCACAGCTATAAACAGTTGAAAAGCGGTACTAACTGGCAGGTGGTACGATGGGTACCAAATCTGGTACGTGTGAAATTAATAATTTTACTTCATCTCTAATGGTCTTCTTGCTATCAAGGTGAAAATTAGCCAAAGTACCGATTTTCAACTGTTTATAGCTGTGAAAGTACTATCTATACATCAAATATTCTGAGAATTTTAAGTAGAATTCAAAAATCTAATAAAATATAGGGTGTTTCATTAATAAAATGTAACTTTGTTTGACCACCCTGTATGTAAAAAAGTAACAATTAAAAAAATACAAAAAAATCATTTTACTAGGAACAACTTTTGTATTTAGTTTTTTTTTGCAACCCCCGTATTTTCGAAGATAAGCTATAGGCCCCTCTTATAAGGGTCACCATGTACAAAATTAACATAATTAAAAACTCATATCCATAGCTTTTCAAACCTTAAATTATATTAAATATTAGCTTGAAATACATATACCTCTAAATCGCTTACAAAAGGTTGTTTTACATTTATTCAAGAATTTTATATTGCATCCAATCAACGATAAAACTAAAAAAAACAAGATATAATATCAAAACTCCAATCCTGCCTATTTAAAATTGAATACTCCTTATTCCGGCCCTGTGTTTTAACCCGAAATGGCGTCGGTGACGTCAGATTTTTATTTCCATTTTGACAGGAGAGTCGGCTAGCTGATTGTTTGGTAAGCTGTGCTAAAAGCCTCATGTCCTACCGATCTATTTTTTTCCATAATATTGTGAGGATTTCTACGACTTTTCAGACAATTTAGTATAGTGTGGCACAAGCACAAGGAAATAGCAAGAGAAATTCTCACTTAGAATCTCCGAAACTAAAGCTAAAATATACATAAGTACATGAAAAAAATTATGTGCCTCGCCTTTATAAGCACACAACTGAAGTGAAACATCTGAAAGAGATGTAAGGAATTAAATTTTTATTTTTTTTTTCAGCTTTTTTACTCAACTTTTGCCCCCGGTTTCTACACATTTTTACCTATTTTTTCCTAACTTTTTTTCGCCGAAAACCGCGTTTCTCTAACTTTTTTTATTATTTTTTTTCTTTTATTATTATTTTTCCTTATTTGGTTTAATAATACTTTTTTTAACTTTCCAAACAATCTTTTGTTTTGTTTTTTTATTAATTTTAATTTCTTTTTTCGTTTTATAATAATTTTATTAACGTTACGTTACGTTTACTTTTTTCCAATTTTTTCCAAATTTTTTCAAAATTTTTGTTTTTTTTTTCATAAAGCATTTTTTTTCTGCCAATTCTTGCCATCGCCGACCTCGTAGCTGAACTCCTTTGTCCTTTTTTGCTGCAAACCGCGTTTCTCTACTTTTTTATTATTATTATTTCTTATTTCGTTTTATAATACTTTTTCCGAACAATTTTTTCCCATTTTTTCGAAAATTTTTTGAAATCCGGGAACCATATACGTTAACTGCAGACGTGATAGGAACTTACCATAGGGCGATCCTAATATAAATGTAGTTGTTTTTCTTGCGTTGGAGTAATTTTGGTAAAATTTTTGTTGGTTGCGCCCCCAAGCGAGCGAAGCGAGCGGAGGGGCAGGCCTGAAGTGTTCAAATATTTGAAAACGAAACGTAACGGGGGTATTATATCTAACATTTATATTACTGTCTGCAGTTTACTTATATGCATCCGGGGAGGTGAGGGATGGGGGTATAATTCTCACCCCCCGCTGATGACCCCGCGTACCGGGGTCAACGCTTGTCAGATATTCGATCCGAGGCTCCGTTGCTGAGATATCGGAAAAAAACAATTTTCTTTCCAAAATCCCCCTTAAATTAAAACTCCAGTCCCCCCATATAATCAAACGTAGCCCCCCATGAGGCGCATCTACCATAAAAATTTCGACCCCGTAGCTTTTCCCGTTCTCCTTAAATTAATTATTTCAGCTTTTTCTTATCCCCCCTCTCCGGGCCGAACGGGGATATGGGGTCCAGTTTGCTCATTTTATCCCGGCTACAAAAAATTTCAACCTCCTAGCTATACGGGAACGGGCTTAATTAAAGGGGCGTTTCACGTTAAAGAGTTTCACTTCAAAAATATTCAAATCGAACGTATGTTCGATATATAGATTATTTCCTAAATTATATATTTACCAAACATGTTTCTATCATCACTTCTATCGCCATTATCACCACAATCGTCATTTGGCGCACCAGCTCCATAATGTTCCCTATTAGACCCATAGGAACCCCTTACGCCATAGGCACTAGTACCGCTAGCCTGATATCCTCTGTTTGGAGAACTATATGCATAACCCTGTTGGTTATTGCTATCTGACCCATACATGGAACTTCCTTGGTTGTTTTGATCAGCACTGCTTCCATAGCCTAAATTGGGTCTGCCATTGTGATTTACGTTGCCCGATCTACTGCCATATTGATAATTCTGATCTCCTGTCTTGCTATTTTCATCTCTGTTACCTTGATCAAATTTTGATCTGTAGTCATTTTGATCACCTGTGTTGCTGTCGCTGTTGCTATTCCTATTACTGCCATCTGCATTACTTTGTTCATGGTTTGACCCATAATCATACTGATATCCTGTGTTGTTATTTTCATATCTATTGCTATCTAAGTTACCGTGATCAAATTTAGATCTGTAGTCATTTTCATCACCTGTGTTGCTGTTGCTATTCCCATGCCTATTATTGCGATCTGCATTACTTTGTCCATAGTTTGAACCATAGTCATTTTGATCACCTGTGTTGCTGTAGCTATTTCCATGCCTATTATTGCGATCTGTATTACTTTGTCCATAGTTTGAACCATAGTCATTTTGATCACCTGTGTTGCTGTTGGTATTTCCACGCCTGTTATTACCATCTGCATTACTATGATCATAGTTAGATCCATATTCATTTTGATCGCCTGTGTTGCTGCTCTCATCTCTATTGCTCTCTGAGTTGTTTTGATCATAGTTTGATCCGTAGTCATATTGATTTCTACTGCCCTGTTCAGCGTTTCTCTTATTCGAGTATCCGTTATTCTGATGTTCATTCCGACTTTGGCCCCTGCAAGCAAAGGTATAATAAGGACACTTTTCTTTATAAAAATATTGTTTTTATTGTGATCACAATTACTTAATCTCATCGAAATCTTAAATCAAAGTGCGTACTTACCCATATGTATTCCTTCTTCCACCATCATTGTTATCATTATTGTTCTCGATATCTCCTCTCTGATCATATCGATTGTAATTATACTTATTCATGTTACTGTTATTATTATTCCGTGAATTACCTTGATAGCCATTTGTATTTCCATAACTTGCTCCGCTATCGTTTTCCTCATTACCGTTATTACCATATCCATTTCTATCATCATTCCTATAATCGTCATTGCCACTATATCTATTATAATTATTACTACTCGAAGATTCGTTTTTTTCCACACCACATCGCTTGAGCATTTTTTGCGCCTCAGTTCTTAATACGTTGCCACTTTCATTATTATCGTCGTCCCCTTGATCATTATTGCTTTGATTTTTCATCCTTGATTGTGTATTATTTCTTAGAGCATCTTTAAGGTCGTGTTCATCATTTTTGTCCTGGGATGCATTTACTAAACATAGTATTACAAAAAAGGCTATAACTGGACTTATTTGTTTCATCATTAAAAAAATAATAATGGTAATGCCTAGAACCGAAAGGTTATTAATGATTTATAGCCCTAATTAAGTTAATTGTTTTTCGGCAGTCACAATGGTTGGAATGGCTTCATTGTGTGGTAGATTGAAAAGGCCAGTGAACATTAGCTTGTTCACTGGTTTGGATAAATGCGTAAAGAATTTTTAACGTTTGTAACTGACCATGTGTCCGTTAGTTTGATGAATTCTGTGAATGTGCATATTATCAAGCCTTTATTTATGCTTGTAGGTATTTGGTTCCTAGTAAACTGCCACAGGCACGCACGTACTTGAAGTAATATTTATTACACCTTAGGCCATTCTCATGTTAATTAAAACTAAAATTGCTATTGTCTAAATGGATTTTACTCTCTTTAGTGGTACGGCATTACATGTTACATTAGTTTTGCACATTAGTTTTGCATTTTTTTAGTTAGTTAGTCATAAGTAAATAGTTTTATTTTCTTTTTCGTTCTTCATAAATAAATAGTTTTGCTATCTTTCCGCGAGAACCGTATTTATCAATTGACATGCGCAGTTTCAACAACACGCCCCTTGCGAGAGCACTAAAACTGCTTCCAGAACTGATTAACCCACGTTTGTATTCTTCTTCTCAATTTTTTATACCTATTATGGATTTACCATTATGTTTTCGTTATTTATAAGTAAATGGTTTTGTTTTCTTTCTGGGAGAACCCCAGTTATCAATTGGCATGCACAGCTACAAGAGCACGCCCCTTGCGAGAGCTCTAAAACTGCTTTCAGAACTGATTAACCCACGTTTGTATTCTTCTTCTCTATTTTTTATACCTATTACGGATCTACTATTATGTTTTCGTTGTTTATAAGTAAATGGTTTTGTTTTCTTTCTGGGAGAACCCCAGTTATCAATTGGCATGCACAGTTACAAGAGCACGCCCCTTGCGAGAGCTCTAAAACTGCTTCCGGAACTGATTAACGCACGTTTGTGTTCTTCTTCTCTATTCTTTATACCTATTACGGATCTACTATTATGTTTTCGTTGTTTATAAGTAAATGGTTTTGTTTTCTTTCTGGGAGAACCCCAGTTATCAATTGACATGCGCAGTTACAAGAGCACGCCCCTTGCAAG
>MU183887.1:0-48079 GCA_016904865.1 Pissodes strobi | reverse complement strand
CTTCCAGAACTGATTAACCCACGTTTGTATTCTTCTTCTCTATTTTTTATACCTATTATGGTTTAACCATTATGTTTTCGTTCTTCATAAATAAAACGTTTTGTTTTCTGTCAGAGGGAACCGCAGTTATCAATTGACATACGCAGTTACAGGAGCACGTCCCTTGCGAGAGCTCTAAAACTGCTTCCAGCATTGTTCATAGCGGTTCTAAAAATATGATAAACGAAACAAAGTGAAAAGGATATAACAATAAGTCAAACAATCATAATTTCCCCTAGATATATCGTTACTATGCAAGAATAATAAACCAGAGAAGAATGGTTAGTTCCCATAAGAGCCTATCTTCACCTACTATCGCCCCGTGCCCCGCGGTCTCGTCACACACATCGTAGCCGCTGTGACGTTGCTGCGCGATGAGCGGCCCAAGAATGAATGTTGTTCTTCTTTTCAGCCCGTGTTTGTCCACTCCTGGATGTAGGCCTCTTCCAAAGCTTCTCATGTATTTCCCTAGCAGTCTGAATCCAGTTCCTTCCTGCCATATATAGGATATCGCCACGCCATCGCCACGCCATCGCCTCTCGGGTCTACCATTGCACCGTTTTGCTTCTCTCGGGCGCCAAGTTAAGACCCTATGTGTCCACCTGGACCCCTATACTTGAATTTAGGGAGTAGAACTTGTGCAACAAGTGGGCGTGGTTCTCTTAAAAATATAGAACACCCTATTCCTGAAAAAATATTAAAGGAGGGAACTACTCCCAACAGAACTTGAGGTTCTCTTACTAGAACTAGAGATTCAGAGAAATAGGAAACCTAACCTAAAATTGTGTGGTTCTGTTTGTTTATTTTAAGTTTTAAGTAAATTGAGTTCAAATATTTATTTATCTATATCTAAAATAAATTTGGAAAATTTTAATGCAATGCTGTGGAATAACATCATTAATGAAGATGTTGAGGAAGCGATGGGAGAATAGGCTATTGGGACATTGGGAGAGATGTTTTGCCTCAAACAAATGCATTTCAATTATCTAATAGAAAATGTATGCAATTATTCAGAGTGGTCATGATATAATTGACATGATCACCCCTTTTTTAGCTCAACCAGCAAGAACCTCTGCCTCTGCTTCTTTTTGTTTAGAACTTAATTGTCTGGATTTAAATTCCATATTTTCTGTAGAGAACATTGTACTTTCCAAAAAAACGAACTAAACTTAAATTTGATTAACTAAACAAAAAATGAGGTTATGTGTGTGAAGTCCGTCAAAATTTTCTGCAATTTCATTGGTTGAACAAACTGGCAACGCCGTTCCCCGATGATGCTACTTCCATGACATTCACTGGTGCGTTCGGTGTTTCTGGAATAGGGCGTTTTTCTATTGGGGAGCATAAATGAAGGAACACTCCCCGGGAGCTCTCAGAGCCCGCTCCCTTCTCTTGCTTTCAAGAATAGGGGTCCTGTGGTCGTTCTGTCTTGCTATATGGCCAGCCCGTCTTCCTTCCAGTTGTGCCACAAGCCTCAGTACATCTGTCACTTAAGTTCTTCTGCGAATTTTCTCGTTTCGGATTTTATACCTTAGAGCGATTCTAAGCAAAGCTCTTTCCATTGCTCGCTGGGTGGTTTGCAGTTTATTGCTAGATTTGCGAGTAATTGACAATGTTTCAAGTCCGGATGTGAGCACCGGCATCACGTAGGTTTCAAACACTTTTCTTTTTAGGTTTATAGGGAACTCACAAGAGAAACTGTCTCATCATCGAGGTGTAAGAAACCACTCTTCTCGGAATGTAACTGTTGGAGAAACACCCCAACAAGTGTATTAACTTGTCGTTTTTCACCGTATAGTTTGGTGATAACCCCCTGTATGTCCGTAGTATGAACGAACCATAATTAATCTACGAATATATTTATTTAACCCCAGGTAAATAGAAATTTGCGCACTTAAAGTATTGTATTTCAGTTACTCCTTAGTCCGAACCTGAAATTTTGGTATAATAGATCCGTTATATGCGACAGCACGGTGACACTTCATCAAGAAAATCGTTCTTAATCGTTCTCAATTTAATATATCCTTGTCTCCGTCAGTGTTGTGTAAACAACAATATGTGAAAGAAAGAAAGAAAGAACATGCTTCCACCCTCTCAAATGCATCCACCTACGCGTATTTTCCCGCTTGATTTCTCCCTCCGCGCCCACCGGTAGGAAAAAATATATTTTTAGTGCAGTATAATCGTTCGCTCGAACAACAGCAGAAACTGTTTTATCTCTTGGCGCCAAAATTGGACCATTTTCTCATATGGTTTGCACAGATATTTAGAGAATATTTGCTGTACCTCTGTTCTCTTTGTCCAAGCTTGGACAAAAAACCCTTTTAGGGGTTTTAACGCATTTTCTCGGAGACAGAAACGCCATAGCGTCTCGTCTCACCTGTTGCTGTGGTTGAAGGTAGAAGAAGGTAAAATGGCGGTGGAAAATTTGTAGCTTGACAAATTGTTCCTGTAAAATTGAAATTAAAGGTTAAGTCAGATCCTAGTGAAGTTAAGTAGAGAAAATTGGAGATCAAGGTATTCTGTAAAAAAGAAAAAGTTGCTAGTTTTAAACCATAAATGTTTATAAAATTTAAATTCAGTAAAGACAAAGGTTTATATTGTTAAATCAACCAATCAGGAAATTTCAGTAGATATTTAGTAATAAGTAGCCTTTCGTATATTTAGTTTTATGTGTGAACGAATGAATGAGTGAAGGTAGTTAAAGGTTGTATATATTTATCATATTTAATGCAAATTAAGTATTGCATTATTAAAGCAAAGAGTATATAATGTAAAGAGAAGACAGCCGGCGAATTTCCTTTGATCTTTCGTCAGCCGTTTCAATGACCTCGTCCCTTTAACTCGGAGATATCGCGACGTTGCCGGATGTAACTTTTTATCAAGGCGGGCGATGTTGACCTCAAGTCAAACAAGATGGCGAATAATCGATTTCATCACAGTGGGTTAAAATAACGACAATGAGGACAAAATTTACTAAATATCTAATACTTTCTGCTAGAATAAAATTTTATATCGAGTGATTTTCATTCAAATTCTCTGAATTTGTTTAAACTTTTGCAGTTTCTTAAAATCTCAGTGCTCAACTTATTTTAATTAAAAAATGTGATAAAATTCAGTTTTTTAATGTTTCCGGCGAATTTTTATTAAAATTTATTCAGGACGTCTAAAAGCTTTAATTATTCAAATAAGAATTTCCTTCAGTTTAAATTAAAAAGGTGTAATCAATATTTTTCGATTATTTTAAAGGAAAGTTTCATTCAAAACATAGAGGGGATAAACTCTTAGTATGTAGATAAACCAACGAAAAAGTAAATTCTATTCGAATCTCACTTTAAAGCTTCATATTCACTTCCGCAAATTTCGCCTTTTTTTGACAGTTGTTGATTTATCGCGCGAATGTAAGTTTTGGTCCATACTCAGTGACGCGAAATTTTGTCGGCGAATATTTGCTAAAAAGTTCAAATAGTTTTAACTTTTTTGCGAATTTATGCTTTAGAATAGGTTTTATAGGTTAGGTCCAAGTACCGGAAGATGTAAGCAGGTTAGTAATATATTTTTTCTATTTTGGTATCATAAAGAAGTCTTTTCGATACGCAAAGTAGTGTCGAAAAGAAGCTCTTTTCGAAACTACTTTTGTTGACTGATAACTATGATATTAACAAAATTGTTCAATGCCAAGGCTCACTAGCAAAAATTTCGACACCGTTTTGAATAGGATTCCTAATAATACAGACGTCAAACGTGACAAGATGGACGTCCAACTTTTGATAGCGACTTGAATAAATTAATGTTTTTCATTAAAAAACGTGCAAAATAGAAAGAATAGTATAAAATACACGTTTTAAAAGACATTTAGCGCAGTCGCACGTTAAGAAACTATTCGTAAAAAAAATAAAATTTTTCGCCGCGAATAATTTAAAAGCTGAAAATTACAGTTTATGTCAAAAAAGGCGAAATTCGCGAAAGTGAGTATGAAGCTTAATTATTAGAGTAGAATTTTCTGAATATTTAGTAATAAAATTAAAACAATTAACGTTTTATCAGAAATCCGAGGATTTTTTGAGAAAAGTCCTGAAAAATGCATGTATTGCAGGTGTGCAAAATTTTACCAAGTGATTATTAAAAGATTCTATTAAATGAATTGTGTTACATATCATAATTAAAGTTTACACACCTAATGTCAATTACACAATATGAATTAAAAAACTAAACCAAACGTCTCCCTAATAAATCTAAACTTGACCTTTACGGGATATATTGAACCCACTGTGTTGGCTCATCGTCCTTGCTTGACGATTGTTTCCGATATAATCCGATAACATACGAGGCGCCCTTTAAATCGGAGTTCTCATCTATCCCTCTCTAATTTGATTGCTCTGTCTTACTGTCCTCTCTTTACATTACATACTCTTTGATTAAAGTATGTAATACCGAAGTGACATGTTTCAATTCACAACCTATGTATAAAACCCCCACCACCCTAGTTTGATACAGTACACTAATTAAGGTGGTTAATTATACAGTTAATTACCACCCCCCCCCCCCCCCCTTAGTGGTCATAAATAATTTAGAGAAATAATTGTATATCCTGAGATAACCCACCTCTGTAAAATACTATTTCATTGAACCTGATACATTCATTTTTGAAACACCCTATATATGTATATATTTTGAGACACCCTTTATATATGTAAAAGATAAATCAAGTCATAAATTGAAGTCACGTTTTTGCGAGGTTTTTTGGAGGAGATCCGAAAGGTATTGCTCGAGAACGAAAAATAGAGAGTCAGAAGCCAGCAGAGTGTACGGTTTATTTTGGGGAATAGTTTTGCTTCTGTGTTGCATATGTCATTGCAAGTCGATAAAATGAACCTTATAATATTGCTATTAACATAATTTGGACCATTATATATTTTATACTCATTGATAATTCATATTTGATGGTATAACGTGTGTATATATTTTGATATTGTTATTAACATAATGTGCATAAATATTTCTCCTATTTTCATGGATAGTTCATATTTGATTGCCTAACATATGCATATATTTTGATATTGTTATTAACATAATTTGTATAAACATTTCTCCTATTTTCATGGATAATTCATACCAATTTGATGACATAACATATGTATATATTTTGATATTGCTATTAACATAATTTGCACAAGTATATTTATTTAATTCTCATTGATAATAATTCATATTTGATGGCACAATATGTGTATATATTTTGATATTGTTATAAACATAATTTGCACAAATATTTCATTTGTTCTCATGGATAATTTATATTTGATGGTATAACAAGTGTATATATTTAATGAAATCGTTTTATGCTGTGAATAACACTGTATTGTTTGTTGTCTGTTCGTGCTGGAATTTTAGTTTTAGTATGACTGTGATTGTAATGTAAGTAAGGGACTTGATGAATTCACTAACATTTTCCTCCCCTGACTGAGGGAATATCCTAGCTATAAATCGTGAGCTTGCGAGCAAAGCACCCTAAGTCGTTCTTTTAACTAGTGCTACATTCTTAATGATTTGCGTTTGTATGAAACCTATGTGAAATTTAAATTAACATTAATTTGTAACCCTGATTTCGACTTGATGCCAATTGCTTATAAGCACCCGAAATTATAAAGGATCTGTAGCCTGTGCACAATTACACAGAATAAAACCATATATTCGGAATTGAAATATATTATACCGAAATGACTATTAGTAATAGGCAACAGTAAAGGTATAAGCTACTTGAATCGTTCTTCCGTATCCTATAATCTTACAGCCTACAAGAGAAATACTATTCAATCATAAAAGTGTTTACATAATATAATCAATCGCTAAGCGATGACGAAGGAAATATATATTAATCGGCCTGCAGATCTTACTAGAGATATTGGCTCAATTTGCAACTATAGCTGAGTAGCCTCCCGTATGGGACCTCAGTACCTGCTGGCGACGTCTGGCTAACCAATACTAAACTCTTCAGTTTTGAATGTATTGTAGTATTGTCACAAGTGTGGAACGACAAATTGCGGTGCGTGAGACAGTAATTTAATTAATTTTTATACTAATAAAGGTTGTACAGCATAACTCGGTTTAGGAATTGAGATCGAGGGTTTCTCTGCCGTACTCTTTCCCCTCGTGAATTCCAGGCTGAGTCCGGCACGCTTTTCTTTAATAAATTAGACAGGCGTATTAGGAATCTGTGGTTTAATTTACATGACGCACCTTTCCCTCAAATTTCCCTAATTGTGTTTAGTCGAAGCGCAATCCGAATAAATAAAAATTGTGTAAGATATAATAATATCATAACGTAGGTATTGATTTTCTTTTCAATCTATTTTGACGATCATTGGCAAAATAAAGGCAAAGCACAACTTATCTCATTTAACTATGTTGAACAGACCCGGGTACGTTATACTACAATCCCGATCAGCACCTATGCCAAAAGCACAGACCCGCTACCAAAAGCATGGTATTTGGAGCTCCCCAAATTGACATAAAAGCATCTCATTTAACTCTCAAGCTTAGGAGAAAAAACACGAAGAAAATGACCCAAATTCAGTAGTTTTGTGCTAAAGATCGACTTGCTAACAAAAACATGGCTTTAGCCCGAAAATCCCAAATTTGACTTAAAAGCACCTCATTTGGCTATAACAGGGCAAATGCACGGTAAATTTGACTCAATTGCAGTGGTTTCGGTTAGCGCAAAAGCAGTGCCACTGAAATTAAGGAGTCTCCCTTTCCACAAAAGCAGGTTTTTAAGGTCACAATACGCAACCTAATTAGACAAAAAATACCTCTATATGTTACTTTAGTTAGCAATAATTATGATAATGTTAAAAAAATGTTCAACATAGTCGTTAAAGGAAAATTTATTATTGTTTTTCACGTAGTAGTTTGATAAAATACTATCTTGTGAAGTTAATACGGTATAGCATAGGAGGCCACATGTTTACAGATAATGAAAGTAACAGGCAATTAGATCTGGAAGGTCAATATACATCCGTAAATTGTGACGATTGTACTACTGTAAGAAATTATAATATATTTAGATCTCAATTTTCAGGTACAATATGGTTCAAATTTAAACGAATAGCTGGTGCCATGATATGTATTAATTATATAGAAATAAAAAAACAGCATATGATATCACTTACGTTTCTGCACACTCTGTAATCAAACATAAATTATTAATTGTAAAGGTAATAATAATAATAATAATAATAATAATAATAATAATAATAATAATATCGTTTATTTCTTCAGTACAAGGCACATATACTACAGTTCCCTAACTGAAGAAAAAGTCATATTCATACCTAGGAAAGAAATACAAATGTTATTAAAATATCTTAAATTAATGTGTATACGTCCTATTTACCAATACAACTAACTATCTACTACTATAATTAAATACTAATACAAATATTTGCTGCTAAAAATTTTAGGAAAAGAACTCTACTAGTTTTCAATTTATTGCAGAGCACACCTATATGGGAATTCCATTGCAGATCTTGGTCAAAAGTAATGCCCAATAGTTTAGAACTGCTTGATGAAAGTAACTCCTTTTGTGTATCCTTGAATAAAATAATAGATTCCACTGCCTGTCCATTTCGTGAAAAACTAACAAAATGAGTTTTATCCTCATTAAGACATAACTTATTTTTTCAGACCATAAAATTACACTATTATACACTGTTTCAGCCAATGCTGCTACAATCTGTAAGCTGCTACCTTCAATCAAGAAATTTGTATCGTCTGCATAAGACATGGCGCTTATGATAGATGCAATTGCTTCTATAAGATATACCAGATCATTAATATACACCAAGAAAAGAAAAGAATCCAGGATAGAGCCCTGAGGTACACCCTGAGTTATCAGGCACCACTCGCTACTTTCATTATTAACTGTAACAATCTAGCTTCTGTTCTGAAAATAGGATTCTAACAATGCCAATGATGACTTCCTAACACCATACCTAAAAAGCTTATAAAGTAAAATATCATGATCCACAAAATCAAAAGCCCGAGAAAAGTCTATAAATAATCCCAAAATGTCTTTTCCCTTGTCAATTGCAGCCACAATCTGATTTAGAAATTGGCACAAAACTGTCTCTGTACTTTTAGATAGGGTAAAACCATGTTGGGCACAGTTCAATAAGTTATATTTTGAAAACAAGAAGATACAGATTTTTTTTATGCAACTCAAGAACTTTTGAAACACTAGACAACAGACTTATAGCTCGATAATTTGTGTAATCATTAGGATTCCCCTTCTTAAACAGAGGCAACACTTTAGCCACTTTCAACTTATCAGGAAAGATTGATCTCTCCAAACACAAATTTATAATAAAAGCCAAAACATCACCTAAAACAAATCTACACTTTTTAAGGAAATTATTGGAGATTCCATCAAAACCTGCAACGTTTGAACACTTTAGGCCATTGACTAAAGACACAACATCTGCGGAACAAACTGGCGGCATAAAAAAAGAATTGTATCTGAAATTCGTAAAATGTTGTCTTCATTCTTCAATGATGATAAAAACGAAACAAAATTATCATTTGAAAAAATTCGTATGTATGAAACAAGTGATGCTGCTTTAGTTTTCTTAATTTCCTGAGTGTCAAAACATAAAAATTGAGCAAAATTATCAGATAGTTTCAGATCCACAACAAAAGCCTCAAAAGAAATAATATTTGAAATTAGAAAATTGTCAATACAAGATTGTGAGTGTGGTGTTATTCCTGTTGGCTTTTTAATGTTCAGATTAAAAGTACCTATCAGATCCAAAAACATTAACAAATTAAGACTAGGGACAAGAGAGTTTACATTAAAATCACCTCCTAGTATCGCAAAATAGTTATTTTTAAGGCACTGTCAAGAAGATTGTTTAAACAAATAAGGAAATGATAATATGATATATGAATATGATAAAGCCTACGTACATTTATCAAATAAGGAAATGATTAAAATTACCACTAGGTGCTCTATTGACAACAAATAATATCAATATTCCAGCACATTCTAAAACTTTTTCTACACAAAATGGACTTACTGTTTGCCAAATGAATGAACCTGGACGGAAAGAATGCGGGCAAAAAATATCCTCGCATATAGTGCGCCAAGCGAGTGAACCTTAACGACGACTGAGGGGGGTAGAGGACTAGCACGTAAAAAATCTTGCCTTCCCATAGTCGCACGAGGTTATTATTCTTACCATATTATTGTTGATAATATTGATTAGTTTAAGACGTTAAAATTAATTACAGTTTTTTTTTATATTACAGTCTTATAGTACAAAATATGTCATATAATAATATCTTATTTTTATAATAAGGATAGTATTCTATGATATTTGTTGTATGTATTACAAATCAATCAAATCATGCATTACATAAATATGTAATAATAAGTAGAATTCGTTTCCCGAATGTTTTGTATTTAGGTCATCGATGACGTCGCTTAATTAAAAAAAAAAAACGGTTTATCGTAGCTAATTCATATAAATTCTCTAGCTTTCAATTTTTGTATTAAAAGTTAGGCAATATTGAAGCAAGTATGTTCCAAAACGCTCTTTATAGAACGTTCGGATTTGTTTTGTAATAAAAATTTGAATTTAGAGAGTTCAGTTAAGAGAGTTATCCGAAATATATAAAAATTAGTTAACCGCGTATAATAATCACCAAATGCAAGAAAAATATAAGAAAGGTTAAAAATCGTCAAAGATATCATCAAATTAAGGGTCTGATGATATATAGGTTGTGTCGATTTTGCAAATTTTCTTTTTTTTTTCGCTACAAAAGGGCTGTCCTATAGAGTAGCTTAAGCCAAAAAAATCGGAGGATTCGCCACATTTGAGCCGAAAAAATATCCGTGTTTTGAGCCTAAATTGCCCTAGAAGGGCAAACTTCCACTACGACTTTCCCAGGTGTAACGTGAAAATATTGAAATTGTAACGTGAAAATAATGAAATTTTAGTAACCGACACCGGGGACCTGGCACAGTGTTTCCAAAAGTTGCACATTGTCTTATGGGGAATAACAGTGTTTACTATTTAAGTATATTTAATATTCCACTTCACGCATGACCCTCCGCTCGCTTCGGGGGCGCAACCAAACAAAACTAACCCAAGGCATGCCGGAAATAAAAAAAAATTGAAATTTGTCAGTCGAAAATGCAAATATTTTTTAGTTTGTTTTTCCTCATTTGGGAATGTCTTGGGTTAATTTGGGTTAGGTTTGTTTGGTTACGCCCCCGGAGCGAGCGGAGGGCCATGTATGAAGTGAAATATTTGACGAATATATACATACCTACAAAGGAATAGTGTAATCGAAAGAGTGTCTCTTTCATTTCGATGTATGAATGCAAATGCACATTGAAAGATCATCCAAGCAGCCACGTTTACCATACGGCGGGCAATGATATCATTATGGCAGGATCGACCATCCCTTCATCTTCATTCAATCGGACTACTGGGGGTCTTGGTCAACAGCTATATGTCCTGGCATGACCACGTTGCTAACGTCGCTAAATCAGCCTCCCAGAAGCTTGGTACGCTATTTCGCAACAAAGAATGTATACACCGCAGCAGTTGCTCTTGCTTTACAAAGCGCAAAAAAGACCGTGCTTAGAATATTGCTCACACATCTGGGGTGCCACGCCAGAGCACACCCTAAAGCTACTGGATTCCGTTCAGAAGAGAGTTGTGCGTCTCGTCGGTGACCCGGAGTTGACACGGAATCTGGATAGTCTGAAAGACCGCAAACATGTGACCGAGAAATCCCTGTTTTACAGATACTTTTACGGCAGATGTTCCCAGGATTTGGCCCTCCTTATCCCGCCCCTGACAACGCCTGTCGGACAGTCAGGATAGACGGCAAGAGCGCACCGGTTCGTCGTACAACTGGAAACACCTAAAACATCGCTTTACAAGAACTCCTTTGTCTGGCGCACTGCATCACTGTGAAACTCACTCCCAGGTCGCATATTCGGATGTAACAAGCAAGATGTCCATTCGACTATGCCGAACGTTTCTTCATATGAGACGTGCACGATAGCATTTAGTCGTATGTCGTGACTGTTACATAGAATCAACAAATAAGTCTTCAATTATTTAAGCACTTCATGCATGGCCCTCCGCTCGCTTTGCTCTCTATACGGGGGCTCAACAAATAGAAACTAACCAGGTGCTAACCAAAACTAACCCAATTTTTTTTTCATATTTTGGGTTAGTTTTGGTTAGCACTTGGTTAGTTTCTGTTTGTTGAGCCCCCGTAGCGAGCGAAGCGAGCGGAGGGCCATGCATGAAGTGTTAAAATAATTGAAGACTTATTTGTTGATTCTATGTAACAGTCACGACATCTGACTAAATGCTATCGTGCACGTCACATATAAAGAAACGATCGACATTGCCGAATGGACATCTTGCCTGTTACATGCGAATATCCTCCCAGGACATCTGTTCCCCTAACTAAATATTCAAGAACCGTGTCAAACAACATCTTCGGAAAGGTGGTATGTCGGGCACTGTGCTCGGAGCGGTTCAGTTCCACAAATGAATTTAAAATGAATTTTCGCTTCAAAATACATGACAAATTCGTCCGAAGCCTCGGCTATCGCCCTAAGAGGTTCGGAAATTTCGGATTTTTGTACAATTATTGTGCGTTTTAAAATCATTTTTAAACGGATTTTGACGATAAAATAGTTATTTATGCAACAAGTGTGTAAAGTGAATCTTTTTTTATGAATGGGAATAATGATAAAAAAAATTAATTGAAATCGAATAAAAAAGGGTACTTTACACATGAGTAGCATACAAAATTTTTTCTACTACCGAAAAATATATGAAAAAGCAAAAATATTATTAAATTACTTTACGCACTAGTGCGTAAAATAACTTATTTTACGCACTGCACATTAAAAAAGCCTATTTTACGAATCTTAGAGAGTGCGTAAAGTGAGTACTTTACGCACGGTAGTATAAAAAACATATTTTAAATTAAACGAACTGTCAAAAGTTTTATTCAGATGCCCAGGTGTTTAAAACAATATTAAGTCATGACCCTCTTCTAAAATTTGCAAAACTTGGTTATTGACTTTCCCAAATCAAAGGATGCCGCCGCAAGATGACTAGCTGGTAGTAAATAAGCTGCGCTTATAGCGCACCATTTTTCTAATGAATTTTGCTAACGAAACTACAGTAAACGTCTGGCAACAGTGTGCCTTCTTAAAAATTTTTGTTTTGACTATTGTGACAGTTGACAGTAAAAAGGAGAATGGATATTTACAAGTAAAATTTAATTTTGTCTAATGGGGCTATGAGTCGCTTTAAATTAGGACCGGAACAAAACGGAGGTCTCTCGTTCGACGCAAATGTATCCTAGTTAATATTTTCACCCGACAATTGATGTTGAGATGTGTTTTGTCTATATTTCTAGTGCTTTTGTGAAGTGGTGCTGAAAATTTGTGTCAAAAAGCGGATCTTCCGACTTTTTTGGCTTAAACTACTCTATAGGACACCCCCTTTCTAGTGAAAAAAGAGAATTTGCAAAATCGACAGAACCTATATATCACCAGACCGTACAAACCAAATAATATAAATAACCACACAGTCCGGCATCGGCAATTTCCACGCCAATGGCTAAAGCAAGTCGCTGCCGAAATTTTAAAATATGTAAAAAAAATTAGGTGTTGGTCTAGGGTCAAAGTGTATTTAATATATCCTGCGACCAATCACGAAACTGCCTCCCGCTAAAAGCCAAGTAAACGTCGCACTGTTGCCTATTGTCGCGTATTTTAAACAGCTTGAAGGCGAATAAAATATAAATATTATAATATACTTGTTCCGTATTCCGTATTTCCCTGTGTAAATAAAATAGTAAATAATAGAAGACAGTAGTATTCAGGAAAATAACAAAATTAAGTATTCAAGTAGGAAATTTAAATATGTAAATTCACTATAGGAAACTAGACAGAAAATAAATTAGGATTATTGGGAAAAAAATGTGGCAGCATCTAAATATGCGAAGACATTTTTTGCCCGCATTCTTTTCGTCCGGGTTCTTTCATTTGGCAAACAGTATTTAGATGCTGTCACATTTTTTCCCAATAATCCTAATTTATTTTCTGTCTAGTTTTCTATAGTGAATTTACATATTTAAATTTCCTACTTGAATACTTAATTTTGTTATTTTCCTTAATACTACTTACTGTCTTCTATTATTTACTATTTTATTTACACAGGGAAATACGGAATACGCGATAAGTATACTATAATATTTATAATGTTTATATTTTATTCGCCTTCAAGCTATTTAAAATACGCGACAATAGGCAACAGTGTGACGTTTACTTGATTTTTAGGGGGGAGGCAGTTTCGTGATTGGTCGCAGGTATATTAAATACACTTTGACCCTAGACCAACACCTAATTTTTTTACATATTTTAAAATTTCGCCAGCGACTTGCTTTAGCCATTGGCGTGGAAATTGCCGATGCCGAACTGGTGGTTATTTATATTATTTGGTTTGTAGGGTCTGGTGATATATAGGTTTTGTCGATTTTGCAAATTCTCATTTTTCACTAGTAGTTTAAGCCAAAAAGTCGGAAGATCCGCTACATTTGAACCGAAAAAATGCCCTCAAAGTTCGAGTTTTGACACAAATTTTCGGCACCACTTCACAAAAGCACTAGAAATTTAGACAAAACACCTCTGAAAATCAATTGTCGGGTGAAAATAATAACTAGGACACATTTGCGTCGAACGAGAGACCTCCGTTTTATTCCGGTCCTAATTTAAAGCGACTCATAGCCATAGCCCCATTAAACAAAATTAAATTTTACTTGTAAATATCCATCCTCCTTTTTACTGTCAACTGTCACAATAGCCAAAACAAGTAAATCTGACATATTTTTTGACATTTAGGGCAATGCGTAAAATAATATATTTTACGCACTAGTGTTTAAAATAATTTATTTTACGCACTAGTGCGTAAAGTAATTTAATAATATTTTTGATTTTTCATATATTTTTCGGTAGTAGAAAAAATTTTGTATGCTACTCATGTGTAAAGTACCCTTTTTTTTATTCAATTTCAATTAAATTTTTTTATCAATATATCCCATTCATAAAAAAAGGTTAACTTTACACACTTGTTGCATAAATAACTATTTTATCGTCTAAAATCCGTTTAAAAACGATTTTAAAACGCACAATTGTATAAAAATCCGAAATTTCCGAACCTCTCAGGGCGATAGCCGAGGCTTTGGACGAATTTGTCATGTATTTTGAAGCGAAAATTCATTTTAAATTCAACTGTGGAACTGAACCGCTCAGGGCGCAGTGCCCGACACTCCAACTTTCCGATTTCGATAGAGTTGACTAGCTGGTAGTGAATAAGCTGTGCTATAAGTGTCTCTATTTTTTTTTTTTATTTAGGTGAATTATTTTTTTATTGCAGTAGCACATCCTATATTGCTCGACGAGCGGTGTGTGTGCGAAGATGTTGATTGACACGGTTCTTGAATAGTTAGTTTGGGGAACAGATGTCCTGGGAGCATATTCGCATGTAACAGGCAAGATGTCCATTCGGCAATGCTGATCGTTTCTTCATATGTGACGTGCACGATAGCATTTAGTCAGATGTCGTAACTGTTACATAGAATCAACAAATAAGCCTTCAATTATTTTAACACTTCATGCATGGCCCTCCGCTCGCTTCGCTCGCTACGGGGGCTCAACAAACAGAAAGTAACCAAGTGCTAACCAAAACTAACCCAAAATAAAAAAAAAGTAAAATACATTTTTGGGTTAGTTTTGGTTAGCACCTGGTTAGTTTCTATTTGTTGAGCCCCCGTATAGGGAGCGAAGCGAGCGGAGGGCCATGCATGAAGTGTTTACATAATTGAAGACTTATTTGTTGATTCTATGTAAGAATCACGACATCCGACTAAATGCTATGGTGCACGTCACATATGAAGAAACGTTCGGCATAGTCGAATGGACATCTTGCTTGTTACATCCGAATATGCATCCTGGGAGTGAGGTCCACAGTGATGCAGTGCGCCAGACAAAGGAGTTCTTGTAAAGCGATGTTCTAGGTGTTTTCAGTTGTACGAAGAACCGTTGCGCTCTTGCGGTCTATCGTGACTGTCTGACAGGCGTTGTCAGAGGCGGGATAAGGCGGGCCAAATCCTGGGAACATCTGCCGTAAAAGTATCGGTAAAACAGGGATTTCTCGGTCACATGTTTGCGGTGTTTCAGACTATCCAGATTCCGGGTCAACTCCGGGTCACCGACGAGACGCACAACTCTCTTCTGAACGGAATCCAGTAGCGTTAGGGTGTGCTCTGGCGTGGCACTCCTGATGTGTGAGCAATATCCTAAACACGGTCTTATTTGCGCTTTGTAAAGCAAGAGCAACTGCTGCGGCGTATACATTTTTTGTTGCGAAATAGCGTACCAAGCTTCTGGGAGGCTGATTTTGCGACGTTAGCAACGTGGTCATGTCAGGCCATATTGCTGTTGACCAAGACCCCCAGTAGTCCGATTGAATAAAGATGAAGGGATGGTCGATCCTGCCATAATGATATCATTGCCCGCCCTATGGTAAACGAGGCTGCTTGGATGATTGTTCAATGTGCATTTGCATTCATTCATCCGAATAAAAGAGACACTCATTCGATTACACTATTCCTTTGTATGTATATATTCGTCAAATATTTCACTTCATACATGGCCCTCTGCTCGCTCCGGGGGCGGAACCAAACAAACCTAACCCAAACTAACCCAAGATATTCCCAAATGAAGAAAAACAAACTAAAAAATATTTGCATTTTCGACTGACAAATTTCAATTTTTTTCTATTTCCGGCATGCCTTGGGTTAGTTTGGGTTAGTTTGTTTGGTTGCGCCCCCGAAGCGAGCGGAGGGTCATGCGTGAAGTGGAATATTAAATATACTTAAATAGTAAACACTGTTATTCCTCATAAGAAAATGTGCAACTTTTGGAAACACTGTGCCAGGCCCCCGGTGTCGGTTACTAAAATTTCATTATTTTCACGTTACAATTTCAATATTTTCACGTTACACCTGGGAAAGTCGTAGTGGAAGTTTGCCCTTCTAGGGCAATTTATGCTTAAAACGCGGATATTTTTTCGGCTCAAATGTGGCGAATCCTCCGATTTTTTTGGCTTAAGCTACTCTATAGGACACCCCTTTTCTATCGAAAAAAAAGAAAATTTGTAAAATCGACACAACGTATATATCATCAGACCCTTAATTTGATGCTATATTTGAAGATTTTTAACCTTTCTTATATTTTTCTTGCATTTGGTGATTATTATACGCGGTTTACTAATTTTTATATATTTCGGATAACTCTCTTAACTGAACTCTCTAAATTAAAATTTTTATTACATAACAATTCCGAACGTTCTATAAAGAGCGTTTTGGAACATACTTGCTTCAATATTGCCTATCTTTTAATACAAAAATTGAATGCTAGAGAATTTATATGAATTTATATAAACCGTTTTTTTGCAAACTAAGCGACGTCATCAATGACGTAAATACAAAACCTTCGGGAAACGAACTCTACTTATTACTACAACATATTTATGTAATATATACAACAAATAATATCATAGAATACTATCCTTATTATAAAAATGAGATATTATTATATGACATATTTTGTACTATAAGACTGTAATATAAAAAAAACTGTAATTAATTTTAACGTCTTAAACTAATCAATATTATCAATAATAATATGGTAAGAATAACCTCGTGCGCCTATGGGAAGGCAAGATTTTTTAGTGCTAGTCCTCTACCCCCTTCAGTCGTTGTTAAGGTTCACTCGCTTGGCGCACTATACATCTAAAATTCTCAAATTTGCCCTAACATTATCATTTCTGTATATCGCCACACCACCATGTTTAAAACTTTTTCTACAAAAACTACTACACAAGCTAAAAGTGGACAATTTAATTTCCTGCAGTTGGTCAAGTTGCTGCCAGTGCTCTGACAGTAATAAAAAGTCGCAATTATTTTTATTTGAAAGGGCAAATAGTTCAATATTTTTATTTGAAATGCACTGAATATTTTGACGACAGACCTTTAATGGTTGTTGAAATTTTTTCTTAGTCTCGAAGAAACTTTTTGTAGTCTCAGTCTTTTCAGTGGTTTGACCTGTTAAAGAAACTGCATTATCTATATTAGGAAAAGTCAATACAATAGAATTGCCACTTATATCCCCCTCGGGCATAAAAACTTCATCTTCCAAAGTTTTATTCAAACTGGTGTTATTTAAGTTATTATTTCTCGGCTGAAGGTTTATATTTTATACATATTATATATTTATATAAGACCGTTATCATCCAAACAAACAGTTTTAATATAGGTTAAATTTTTTAAAAGAGAGTCATTATTAAAAATATTGTTGAAATGAGCATTTTGGTTATTAATATCTAAGTACTTTACATACCCAGGTAAAAATTTGTCAAATTGGAAAGCATATTCACTTAGCTTGTAGTTAAATCTATTAATCATATGATTTAAGACAATGCTTGATTTTAGAAAGGGTACAGACACCAAGATTATGTTAGCGTTCAGACATTTTTTTTAATTTTGAGTTCAACGCCCTAAAAGAAGGGTATTTTTTCTTGAAAAGATCATTTAGGCCAGCAAGGATTACTATTATATCGTTTTTCTTAAAATCTTTTGCTAAGTATTTGTAGTTGTTTTTTATCCAAAGTTGACTGCGCTTATATATCTACAAATTTCACCAGCAGTCACAATGTCCATCATAATGAGCATTGACAATTCATACATTATAAAAAAAAAACTTCTTGCCAGAAATATAAAATAAAACATTAAAATTTCATAATCAAAGGCTGAAGATACTCTTTTGAGATTTTCAAGATGCCGTATTTTTGTTTAAATTCGACGTTTCGCATTTTCTATAGATATATTTTTACGTAATTTTGGGATATTTTTAGTCCTATAACTGAAACACATTCCTCAATAATTTTATTGATTTCTTAATACGGTCCTGTTTACTACAATTTATTATAATCTTTGAATTTAATGACTAGATTGTTATATTTATTTAACTAATAATATCTGTCTAATTTACAGCTTAATAAAAATACAGTCATTCATTTCTTCTTAACTTCAATAAAATATTAATAAACTAAAATACTAGAAGAAGAAAATTAGGCATAAAAAATTATTAAAATGGGGTAGTTTTAAATATAAAGTTTAAAAAACTTTATAAACAATTTAGATAATTTATGACTAAGAATAATTCAAGAATAATACATGCAAAATTAATAATTCAAAAGACAACCAAAAAGACATATCGAAAGAAAATTCAATGCATAAATGTAAATGGCAATTTATTTGAACGTTTATAAGTTTTTTGATGATGCTAATAATACATTTTTTAGTTAAAATTTTTCCTTCTATTATTTTTGCTTGTTAGTATTTTAACACATAGTAAAGTCGAAACTAGGATAGATAATTTTAAACTAGAATCTGACAAATAGTTAGAGTGCAGTATAGACCCTGAGTGGAGTTAAGGTAGTAGTAGTAAGGGTGGGGGGGCCGAAGCCCGGTAAGTAGGCCTATAAGTCCCTTTTCACCATCCCCGATCCGCCCTCCCGTACCTGGCAACTTCCAACACCCGGCCCGCACTGAAAGGGCCCGTCACCTTGATAAAGGTGAGGACGTCCTCCCAGTCCAGATCCTTTAGATCATCCCGAGCAAGTGTTGGTGCTTCCAGTATCTTCCTCCTTAAACGACACCACCTATCACAAATTCCTATATAGTGGTATGAGGACTCCTCCCCTGTCCCGCAGTTCGGGCAGAGTGGGCTGTCCCTCACGCCGATAAGGTGCAGATGTCTGTTTAGGCTTCCATGCCCAGTCAGAATACCTACCAAGTTCCTGATATCCTCTCGGCTCTATTTTAGCAGTCGCCTTGCTCTGGATCCGTCAGGATTTAGAATCATTTCCTTGGTTTGTCTGCATCTTTCTTTTCCTCTCCAATTGTGCTTTGTCTTGTTCCAGGCCCAGTTATTTTGTTTCTGAGAGATTTGCCTTTTACTTAAGCCCAGACCAGGTTCTGGACCGGCGAGGTGGCTGATTGAGCCTTGTCTTGCCAATTCATCGGCCCGTTCGTTGCCCTCGATGCCACTATGCCCTGGAATCCATCTGAGTCTTACTTCCTTGTGCACAGCCAATCTATCTAGGACGTCTCTATATTCCTGAACTAGCTTACAGCTTGCCCTGGGTCTTTGGATCACCCTGAGAGCGGCTTGACTGTCCGAGTACACTACACCTTCTGTTACCTCCGCCTTGGTTGCTACTTTCAAAATCGCAAACACCTCCGCCTGGAAAACAGTGGCATATCTCCCCAGCGAAGTGCTTTCTCCTGATTTAGTGTTCTCTAGGTATATACCGGCTCCGGATGACTGTGTATTAGCCATCCATGAGCCGTCAGTGTACCATGAGTAACGCCGCTCGGCGTACGTACCTGGCCTCACAGCCACTCTTCCCTTGATGGAAATTCCACTTGGAAATTTCTTCTCAGTCTTAATCTGCCATCTGGAATATTGCCCTTGGTCGCAATGATGGGTAGATCCCTACTCATTTTGGCGGCAATACTCGTATGGCCTTTCCCTGTGTAGTCCGTTCGCCATAGGCCGCTGTCGATCATCCTTTTGTGAGCCGCCATTGCCTCTCTCTCAATCCAGATCGGGAGGTCCGGCAGCACCAGGATGATGTTCAGTGCTGCTCCGGGAGTTGTTCTCAATGCTCCGGTAATACCCAAACAAGCCAGCCTTTGCAGTCCCGCTGGCCACCAGACCACGGATCCGTAGGAAATCCTAGGTCTTATCACAGCAGTGTACAGCCACTGGAGGATGTAAGGTTTTAAGCCCCACTTCCTACCTACCGTTCTCCTTAGTTGCCACATAATCGCGGTTGTCTTATTCACCACCTGTTCAACGTGTGCCTTCCACGTCAATGTACTGTCTAAAATAACTCCCAAATATTTGACTTGTTGACTTAGGCTCAGTCTCGTCTGGTAGAGTATGGGATGTATAAAACCCGTTAGATTTCGTTTCCTTGTGAAGAGAATGAGTTCAGTCTTCCCTGGGTTTACTGAGAGACCATTTTCCTCACACCAAGCTCGCAGACCGTTCTCACGAACTTGCCCGTGATCATTACTAGCCCGTCGTCAGCACATACCTGTGCGTAGAATCCCTCAAGATTTAACCTTCACAGAGGCTGTCCATCACCAAGCACCACAAATGTGGCGAGAGGCAGCTGCCTTGTGGGCAACCCCCTCTTACCCCGGCTTCGGCGCAAACTTATCCCAGCGTGGCGCTGATCTTTCGGTCTTCCAGTGCCGTTTTTACCCACTTGACCAAATGAACTGGTGTTCTCTTGGCCTGGAGGGCTTGACAGATAGTTTTCGTTTTAGCCGTATCGAAAGCTCCTTCTACATCAAAGAAGAGCACTAGCTCAATTTATTTGTTTTCTATTGCCTTTTCAGCCCTGCTGACTACAGAATGGAGAGCCGTTTCAGTCGACTTCCCCCTTCTGTATGCGTGCTGATTATCATGTAGAGGAGAATCAGTTAGGATCTCTTCCATGATGAACTTGTCAATCATTTTTTCCATTGCCTTTATTAAAAATGAAGTTAGACTTATAGGCCTAAAGGACTTGGGATGGGAATAGTTTTTCTTCCCTGCCTTGGGGATGAAGACGACATCCGCTGCTCTCCAAGCTTGTGGAACGTACCCTAGTTCTATGCTGGCCTCGAATACTCTCTTTAAATAAGGGACTAACGTGTCAAGGCCCGCCTGCAGCATCATGGGTATAATTCCATCCGGCCCTCCTGCCTTATATGGACTGAACTCCCCCACTGCCCAAGTTATGGATTCCTCAGTCACCACACTGCGGGCAAGGTTCCAATCCATCTCTGTCTCTGGTTCCTCGTCCCAGTAGGTAGTCTGTACCTCTCCGGGGAAGTGGGTTTTTAGAAGAAGCTCTATCATTTCCTCTCTGTTCGCCGTCCACTGTTCGCCTGTTGTCAGAGAGCCAATCTCTTTTTGTCTTTCCGAGCCCAGCAGCTTAAGCAGGCGCGCTGAGTCCGAGAGAGACTCCATCTCTCCACAGAATTTCCTCCAGCTGTCTCTTTTGCTGCGTCGGACCTCGATTTTAAATTTCCTTCTGGCTTCCAGATACACATCCCAGAGCTCCTGCCGCCCTTCCCTGAAAGCGTGGCGGTGTGATCTTCTCACGTCTTTTTAAGACGGTCCAGAGTATCACTCCACCAAGGCAGCCTCTTGGCGCTCGCTTTCTTAAGTGGGCATGCTTGTTCATAGGAGTCGATGATTATACTGTTTAGCTTTACCACCTCAATTTCTAGTTCTTGTTTTGATGAAATAGCCTGCCCTAAAGTTCCCATGGAGATTACCAGATTTTCCCTAAATTTGTTCCAGTCTGTTGCCCTCGGAATACTTTTCAGTGGCTTCTCCATCTTATCCGAGTTAATATCTCGAATCGGATCATTCTATGATCGGACATAGTTAGGAGTTAAGGTAAAGCTAACCCTAAATAAAATTCAACACGGTCACAGGCCGTTTTGTCCGGCGTATATCGATGAGTAAATCACCCTAGAATTTTGTCACCACGGGAAGACCCTCGTAGATGTGCTGGCCGACTTGGCTTCGTCGCGTCGTCCACTTGATCGAAAAATTTAAATAAATCCGCGCTGCAAAATGATGCGATCTTCAATAAATTGAATTTAGCGGGTGAAGATTAAGTCGATGGTTGAAGGCTTTGTTTCTCTCCGTCGTGTACAGTTTTGGGATTGGTTGATGGAATTGAGCATCGCACGCATTTATTTTAATTGTCCATGAATAATTTGGAATTATATTAATTGAAGTGGCTTAATGGCAATGCCCTTTTGGCTACTCTGGGTAGTTTTATTTTTGGGATGCCTGTGAATCGAAACCCCGGGTTTTTATCGTTTAATTCCCTTGGATGAGTTATTGAAGGGAACATGTGATCATCCATGCTGGAAGTTCATTGGTTGAGCAAGTTTCTTCCGCGGCGAGAATCTTCGTGTGGTACTGCTCTTCGGTTTTCGGTCGCTTGGGTCACTCTTTTACGACGAACTGAGTCAAGCAGTCATTTTAGACGCCGGCGCCGGTCGGAGTCAATTATGATTTTCACCTGTTAATGGGATTTTTCTGACTGGGTCATTTTAACAGTTTCAGTCTTTAAATGTACTTTATCTTTATCAGTAACCACAGCGCAATGGTTTATTAATCGCAGCGCAGGGCTAAGGAGGGCCTGAAATAATGCGAACAAATTGTGCGGGCATTTACTCAATCCGACACTGCTTGTCAACACTCTAATTTAAGATCAAACTAATATTTTATACCTACTTCCTGATAGGTAAAATACTTATAGTGATCGGTATGTAAATAAATAATAGGTTTGCTAAGATATTAATTTAACAAGAATTACAACCATTAAGACAGAAAACAGCAAATTTCAATTAAGAGGATCATTAGAAATTGCTTGTCGCAAATAAAGTAAAAACAAATTATTTTGTAAGTCGTGACCATTTAGTTGTATCTACGCAATAATATAGTGAAGATTTGTATATTTTTCTTCTAAAGTTTACATTGCAAATTTTGATTATTTTTCAAGAAATCTATACAAGTTTACTTTGGAAACGCTTCATAGATTTATATGACATATAAATAAATAATTCATTAAAATTCATACCTGCTTGTCTACGACTCGAGTAAATTATGCAATGCGTAACTAGGACAACCAGAAGATAATTAATATAGGTATACCTATACCTATATAAGCAAATTATACAGTGCAAGTGCTTATATAAGCTTTGCTAATCGCTATACTATTTTACGGGCTGATATTTTTATTAAAATGATTATTTGGCTGTTAACTTTATTTTGTATTGTCATTACATTAAAATTAATATATATTCTTAGAAATGCTAGGTGCAAAAGCAAAGTGTGTTTAATGGGGAAAACCGCTTTAATAACAGGAGGTATTTCAGGTAAGCGTAAACATATAATTTATTCATTAAAAAACAAGAGCAGTTAGATGTTTGGTCCGGTTAGTGCAGAACCATTTAATATTTGTCTTAGGTCAGTTAAACAATAACCAAATAAGCGATTATTATGCGTCATATTGCATAATATCGCTTATATGTATATTATGTTGGGTTATCGATAATCTTGATCATCTCTAATGTACGGATCATTCATAACACGTGACGGATAGACATGGTACAGCTCCATGATACAAAGGATACAGTACAGCTCCAGCAGAGCAGCTAAAGCTTATTATTGTTATCTTGCTTTGCTCAGGGACAACTCTGCTTTACTTGTAAACCTTGATCCCAGAGAAGATTTTTAGTGAATATGTATCTGATAATACTCTGTCTTTGTTCAATGCATGCAAGTAAAATAAGATAAAGATAAAAATAAGTTGTACCATAACCGTCTTCACTAAAGCCCGTTTTACAGTTCCTATTCTTCTTGCAATAGTATTGCAGCGGTGCCCTGGCCTTGCACGATATTGCCTGCATCTTGTGCAATACTTCAGTTCACTACATATACTGAAATTTGATTTTATGTTTGCGTTTGTAAACTTCTTAGTTTTATGTAATAAAAATGCATAGAAGCGAATAAAAGAAAAAGTTTCTGCTGTAATTAGTATCTTTGCAAGTCTCTCTTGGCGAGAGAGACTGGAGAAAGAACAGCGAGAGCAGAATCAAAATAATATAAGAAATAGGAAAAGACAAATAGACAGAAGACAACATATAAACGTCAATAAGCGCGTCCTTTTAGGAACTTTTGTTCAGTTGGTAACAAAAGAGTCCCTGCCCCTACCGCATCCGAGTTGCGCGCGCATCACATTGTTGGCAAAAATGTCTTATAGTACACTTCACGCATGATCCTCAGGTCGCTTCGCCCTCTACGGGGGCACAACCAACAGAATCTAACCAAAATTAACCCAAGGCATGTCAGAAAATGGAGAAAAAACTTTTCGCAAATAATATTAAAAATAAAAAAAATGTCTTGCCACTGGAATCGATGTTTATTGCAGACTCTGCATTCAACCAATAGCTACAAACCAGTTGATGGCAATTCGCTAGACCTTAAAGACATGATGTTTGTCAGCAATGTAATGCGCGCGCAACTCTGTAGCCCTCTGATGCGGTACGGGAACGTCTTCTCGATATTTGCAATAAAAATTGAACCGGATCGATTTTATGCAATAACCTGACTTGCACGAACTGTTTGTACTGCGCATGCCTTTTATCAAGCCTATTGCGTATTGCAAGAAAAATTGCGAAATGTAAAATGGGCTTTATATAGCCTAGAAGAGAAAAATCCGGCAACTCTCCAGTATAGACGTTTCCGAGACCACGGTCACAAGCCTTCAGTGCTGCGCGCGCATTTCATTGGTGATAAGCACCAAATCTTTATGGTCCAGCGAATTGCTTTGCTCGTAGCTCAGTGGTTGGATGCTTTTTTTAAGTTATGTTTGTAAAAAGGTACTTTTTCTTGATTTTGAGCATGCCTTGGGTCAGTTTTCTTTGGTTACGCGCCGAAGCGAGTGGAGGGCCATGCGTGAAGTGAAAATGAAATGTAAAACAACTCTGAAGGCCTGTGACCCGGTCCACGCAACGTGTTATCAACTCTCCGACCCGGTCTAATTTCAAATTTCAATCGCATGCTAAGTCAGTGCTTTGCAACAAGTAAAGCAAGCGGAGGGCATTGAGTGAAGTTAACACAAGACATTCTTAAATATACTCGAATTTGTTGTATCTTTATGATCCAATGCAAAGCTCTGGTAGTGCAGTTGTCATGAACTATGTTTGCAATGCAGGCGGGCCGGGTGCAATTCCTGACGGTGGCAATACATTTTTTAAGGTTATGTTTGTTAATTTTTCTAAAGTCAGTTAAGAAAGAATCATTTTGTAGTTCGATCTATCAATAGTCAAATAGTATTATACTAGGAGGAGATGTAAATATGATTCCCAGTGTCATATTTCTTCAAATTTGTTTCAATCGAGAGAAACTAAAACATTGTTATATAACGGTACAACTTTTGTAAGAATTTCAAATACCCCCCTACCCGTTCGTACGTCCATTCCGTCATAGACTCGCAGATTCGGCTCGATGCGGTGTTGCCATCAATTGTTCATGGTTCATATGGAGACGGGATGTGGCTGTCCACTCTCAGGGCTAAAATGTTTTTAACTCACGTCTACCCTCAGAAAATTTTCGAACTTCAGGCCTGCGCATGCAATCCGACAAAACTAACCCAAGGCAATGCTCAAAATCAAGAAAAAAAATCACTGTGGAAAATATATGAATTAGCACGTGCGCATGCGAGAAGGCTCAAAATTGCGGTTGGTATGCGCAATATATTTTTAGGACTTCCACTCTGTCTTCGGTCGAGTAAGCACGAGTTCCATAGCGGCTCCTTTGTCGCCATTCTAGGCGAACACGTGGCTATAGGTCAGTGGCCGTGGTCCCTCCCCGAGGTAGAATCGGGAGTCCCAGCCAGACGAAATACTCATTCATGCCGGTACTCAGGCCGGGGGAGCGGGCGGATGTCCCCGTGGGATCATTCTGTCGGTGCCTGCTAAGATTCGGCCTAGAGCCACCATTTTGTTTTTTGTTTGGTAAAATGTTTGTGGAAGTCGGAACCTTTAGAAGGACATATTCGTTATACTGGAGGTTCCATCACTAGTGCCATCGTTCTGGGTCGTTCTGGCGAAATTATTTAACGAAGGAAAAAAAAATTTTTATATACCGGCGGTTAGATACTTAGGTCAAGCCAGAAATTATAAATGACCTACACATTAGAGATAATAGAGATTATCGGCAAATTGATAATGTGTTTCGCATAATAACCCCGTATTCAATCGATAATTATTCAACTAAATAGTTTTGTGAGAAAACGCATGATTTAGAGCACAATATATCATAAAATGCATATTCTCTTTCACGTGCAGTAGCGTTTATAACGGTTCCAACACGAAGGAAGTAGTAATAGTAGTAGTAAAAGTGAGGTTAAAGGGTCTTGCCGATAGGCCTAGAGGGCCATTGCAACATACCTTAAATCTCCTCGAAATCACCAGCCCTACTTACCGTCCGCTCTAGTCTTCCTAACCTTCTGATGTAGGTCAGGATCTCTCCCCAGCGCAGGCACACTGTCTCCTCCTCCTACAAAATTGCCGTCCCGAAGAGGTCGTGCCTCGTTCTTGTAGAGACAGCGCATCTCTCCTACCCGCACTTCCGGTAAGTAGCGTTCTATCTTCAAAGTTTATCAGGTTCCTAGACGGTAATGTCCTGTAATGAATCCTACTAGGGTGCCCGGAGACAATAATGAAGTGCTTGCTCCGTTTGTTCCCTTGAAAGTTTCTCCATTCTCCTGAAAATCAATCCCCTCTCTGAGGGCTTCGGCCCTATACACGGAGCGCCTGAGCTAAGTCTGACAGGGTTCACCTGCGCTGCCACCTCGTCTTCCGTCACCCATATCAGATTAACTCTCTTGCTTTAAACCCTCCGCTCCAAGGCATCCCTCCATTTCTGGACCAATTTAGAGTTGGTCCTGGGTGTACAGACCGCCCTGAGCGTAGTTTAGCTATCATAGCAAATTACTACCTCCTCCTCATTTGTTGGTCTGACCTCGTCCATTGTTACAACGTACATCTGAAAAATGGACATGGAAATAAGTTTTTAAAGGCGCATCAAAATCAAACGTATTCTTTTTTTTTTCTTTTTTTTTTTAATAACGTCAACGTCAACGTCCGTATGTTAACAAATTTTGCAGCCGTTATTTTGATAAATTAGTGTGCAAAAATAAAGCTAAAAATAATAAGTTTTCCACTAGTGCTGAGTCAATCAACACCTGCCAGTGTTTGCATGGTGGGCTTTCCTGATTTTCACCCGAAATACGCGTCAAAAGTTTTCATCACGTTTTACATTGGAATTTCAAGTGTGTTTTTTGTGTGTTTGTTCTTGCGACATTGGCGTGTTTGACACTTGAATGCCAACGTCAGTGTCAGCTGTCTACTAGCAGTGTGAAGTTGGCTGCCAAGTCGCTTGTGACCAGCAGTGTGAAAATAGTCACCATAAGGCCGGATTCACACTCACATCAAGCATAGCAACGTTGCCAAGTCTGACTGCTGGCCTTGACCCTCGCTACTGCTGGACCCTTTTCCATTAACATTTAAAAATGGGAACTTATTCTAAATGTCAACTGGATTGTGTGCCTAAAGAGGAGAAAAAAGAGTTGTTCGGCTTTCCGTGCGACCGATGCCGGTAGCTCATCTGCAGAAGCTGCTCGGGTGTAAGGGTCACTGAAATAAGGGTGCTTATCCTGAAAGAAAGGTGCCTTCGATTCTACTGCACAGATTGCCTTAGCACCAAGGAATCAGACGATCCAACTTCCGGCAATCTGAGTTGTGCCATCCATCTTGATAACGTGGAACCAATTATTAATGATATTATTACCAAATTACATTCCCATTTAGACCAGTTAAAGGTTAGAAAGCACCCTCAAGATTTCCCTTTCTAGTATGTCTGACTCTATAAAGTCCTCTTGTTAGCTTCAAATCGGTAGCTTGGGTAGAACTCTCGTGAAAAACTTTGATAAGCAGTTACGTGGGAGCCAGCCTGAGTCTCCCCCAGGAAGAAAGAGGCCTTCTCTATCTGCATCTGCTTTGCAGGAAACTTCCATGAACTTAAGGGCTCCAAAATCTCCTACCAAGTTCAGTAAGCCACCTATCAACCCTAAACAAATCCAGAGGGCTGTTGATGAGGCAAATTTGCGAAAATGTATTGATCTTACTGCAGATGTGGCCACTGACAATCAGCGGTCAGGCCGGGATCATTCGACAAGGGACGACCGCCAGCACCAGGACCAACTTCTTCCACAGAACGGTCAGCCTTCTCAGAGGAAGGGCGACAGCGGGATTGTTAGGGATGCGGAGAGCGCTTTTTTGCCTTTGGAAGCTGCTTCACAAGGACCAAGGGTTTTGGTTGGAGCTTCAGATGGATTTTTGGATCCCACCAAGGATCTATCCGCTGCTCCACCTATGGCCTTCATACATCTTTCTAATCTTAGCATTGTTGTGACTGAGCAGATGGTAAGGGGACATATACAAAAGTTAGCCCCACAGGCCCACACAAATCATGTGTCGGTCACAAAACTAAGAGGAAGTGACACCGCACACTCTTTCAAATTGACATTTCCTCAGGAACACCTAGATCATATATTCAGTGCAGAATACTAGCCCAAATGAGTGTATGTTAAGGTCTGGAGCAGAGGACAGAATTTTAATAGCAAGACAGGACGCAGACCTGGAAACTCTCGACCCAATGGAGGAAATTTTTGGAGAGCCCAAAGCAACAGAGGATCATACTAGTTCCCAATCCATCAGTCAAGACTAGATGTAAATATTTTCTTTGTTAATATCCAATGTCTATCTAACAAATTGAATCAGCCAAATTTATTCTTAAACAAAAGTACTTTTGATGTTGTTTGCTTGGCTGAGCATTGGTTAACTTTTGAACAATTAGCAAAGGTTAAAATAATTAATTATTCAATGATTACCACTTTTTGTAGATCCGAGCAGAGACATGGAGGCGTGGTCACTCTGGTTAAAGCTGAAATTTCGAATCTCTGTATCTGCATAGATCTTGGCAGATTTTCCAAAGATATTACTGTTGAGTTTTGTGGCATTGAAATCATGAAACACGCTATTGTTGTCACAGTTTACAGATCATGTAATGGGGATTTGAATGGTTTTCTTGTGCTGTTTGAACTCCTTCTTATTGAGTTAACAGCTAAATATAAAAATATTATTGTGGTCGGTGATTTCAACATCAATTTCTTACATGATACTTCTCCCTCTGTGCAGGAGCTTACCTACTTACTAACCTCTTTCAATGTTGAAATAAAAATTAGCATGCCAACCCGTGTTTTTGGTCGGGCTGTATCATGCATTGTTTTTTCCAATTTGTCGAGTGATATGTCTCTGCATCAATCTTGGATCCATGTCTGTCAGATCACTATGGGCTGGCATTTTTCTTTAGGGTTTCCTAATCAATCCATCGACATGGGCATTCATACAGAAGGTCGATCTCTAAGGCGGGCTTGCTCAGAATGAGTACTGCTCTACGGAGTTTGGATTGGTCTGAGTTTTATGAGTTAGAATCGGCCTCAAAAACGTCTGATTTTCTGATCAATACTTACAACAACCTAGTGTGTGAACACGCTCCCTTGAAAAGGGTGCCCAACTCCCAGCAAATTGCTCCTGTCAACTGGTTTAACCAGGAACTACATGACATGAGAAGTAAGCTGCAAACTCTCAAATCAATAGCCGACTTGTTTGGTAATGAAGAGTCCATGAGAGCCTATAGGCACTTTAGAAACTTATACAAAAAGTGCCTTGAGGAAACCAAAAGAACTGCCTATCAGGGTTTTATCTCTGACTCAACAAACAAAGTAAAAGATAGCTGGAAATTGATCAACTACGAGTCTAACAATGGTTGTAACAGCGGTGATTCAACTTGTATTGATCCTCAGACTTTTAACGACTACTTTGTGACCGTTTCCGAAAAGCTCATTGAAAGGATTCCTGATTCCAGTGTCAATTTGACTGCACTTTCAATGCCCTCATGTGCCAATTCTTTTTTGTTAGCCCCGTTACTCCTAGAGAGGTTATCGAAGCAATAAATAAAACATTCTAGGGCTGTTGATGTTTACCAATTAAATAGTGCTATTATAAAATATACCAAGGACATTCTGGCTATTCCAATGACCTTAATTTTCAACCTATGTTTTGAGCAAGGGCTTTTTCCAGAAAATTTCAAAGTTAGCAGGGTTATACCGATCTTCAAAAAGGGCGAGAAGGAGGACCCATCAAACTACCGACCCATATCCATTATACCCATTTTTGGAAAGGTGTTTGATAAATTGATTAAGACTAGACTGACTAACTACTTAGCTCATCATAACCTCCTGCACCCTGGCCAGTTTGGTTTTAGAACTGGTCCATCAACAACCCAAGCAATTATCAGCATGGTTAATAGCATTGTCGTGGGCCTTGAAGAGGGCAAGCATACTGGTCTGACTCTATGCGACCTCAGCAAGGCCTTCGACTGTGTCCACCCAGAGATCCTGCTGAATAAGTTGGAAGCATATTATGGCTTTAGAGGAGTTGCCCTGGCTTTCCTTAGATCTTACCTTACTAACAGACGTCAATGCACTGGCAACTATGGTGACATCTCTAGTACTTGTCCTGTAAAGTTTGGAGTCTTTAGACCCATACTATTTACACTTTATATCAATGATCTATGTACGTTTCTGGAGCCGAATCCCTCTTTTGTATTTGCTGACGATACAACATTGCTTTCATCCTCCTAGAGTGTTGAGGAACTGCAGACCAGCATGATTTCTGTTATAGTTCGCCCAGCGGTGGTTAACCCTCGAAACGCATGCATCTCGAGGGTCAACAACGGCTAGGCGAACTATATGTCAAGGTTTGAGGGAAATAAACTTACTTTAAATGAGGACAAAACCCAGAGGCTGATTCTGTCAAGTAATCTTCGGGTCCGCAGTGGAGAAAATGTTAAACTCCTGGGTTTGATTGTGGATGATGGGTTAACATGGCATGCCCATATAGATAGCTTATGCAAAAGACTCTCTTCAAGCTTATTTCTTCTGAGACAGCTTAGAGGCTTTATGGATATGGGCGGTCTTTTAAGTGCATACTATGCATTTTTTTTATTCACACATCTCATATGGTGCAAGCAATTACTGCCCCGTTATCTAAAACTGCAAAAGTCAAAAAATAATTCACTGCCCCTTAATCTTTACAATAAATTACAATGCTCCACTCACCAGCTGACTCTGAAAAAATTTAAAGTTCTGATCAGAGATACTCTCTTAAAACACAACTTTTACTCTGTCGATGTCGACCACGCCTTTGAATATATGACATATGCGCTCAGATCTTGATCAAGACTTGCTCTAGTATTTATTTTATTATTATTGTATCCTTACCAAGCCTATGCCCATGTTATGATATCTTAAATCTATACTTAATAGCATATTTTTCTAAATTTACACGGTTCTGTCTATCTGTCATTTTAAATTATGTATACTTGTGGGTCGTAGGTTTGTATTGTTTCTATTGTGATTTTATTTTCTGTTTCTTAGTGATTGAACCTTAGTTTTAACAACTCATTTACTTCATTCTTCTTAATTTTATGACTTGTGTAAGACTGTAAAGTTATTGACACCAATAAATTATCTATCTATCTATCTATCTATAAATTGATAAGCCATTAAGACGTTTTTAAGTCGAGGTCCCATGTTGAAACACATTCTTACTCTAATTTTAGGTATTGGACTTCAGCTGGCAAAAGAATTGGCATCGAGAGGTTGTACCGTTATAATAGCTGATAAGGTAGATGCATCAAGTACTGCCGAGGTCCTTGTGAAAGAAACACATAATCCCCGTATATCTGGGAAATTAGTAGACTTTGCATCTTTCAGATCTGTAAGATTATTCGCGGAAGAACTGAAAAAGGACATTAATAGGTTGGATATTTTGGTAAACAATGCTGGAATCGGACTTACTGCAATGAAGCTGACTGAAGATGGAATCCAGGAAATAATGCAAATAAATTATTTCAGTCACTTTTTGCTGACTCATTTATTACTGGGTAAGCCTATATGATGTCATACTGAGTGAGTTTGATCCTAATATAAGTATTTCAATTGTTTAGATCTTCTACTAGAATCAAGCCCAAGCAGGATCATATATACAAGTTCTCTGGCAGCCTACAGATCAAATTTGACAGAAACCAATATTAAAGCCAAAGAACTTAGTAATTGGGAACTGTTATCCTCTGGTCCCTACGGCAACTCGAAAGTGGCTTTAGCCGTGATGTCCAGACGATTGGCCAAAAAGTTGGAGGGCACTGGCGTCACTTCTAATGTTTTCCATCCAGGGAATGTCAAAACGAGTATATGGAAATCTGTCCACGCAAATCATCATCCGTTCCAATTTGTTTGGTGGGGTTGTACTATTGCTTTTGGCAAAGTAAGTATGTGTATTTTGTAAGAGCGTCGCGACAAAGTGGTATTCGCTCGACCTTGCGATGTAGATATTGCAAAACATATTCTCAATATAAACTGTTTCAGCTTCATAAGTAAAGAACTTACATCAGCGGCTCCGATTTTTGTCGATGCAGTTTCAGGACAGGAAGTAAAACATGGTAAAACTACGCCTTGTAAAACACTTCCAAATGTGAACTAATTTTCGAACGCGCTTCAATATCGACAATGCAGTTTTACGCCTTATGTTTGACAGTTCTTATTTTCATTTCCTTTCATCCAACGTCTGAATCCCCCTTCTTATCTATGGTTTGAACTTCAGCACCAGTGTTACCACTTTAGCTCCAACTCGCATTAACACGGGAAATTTGATCCTTCTTTTTTAAAAACGAAACTGTGAAAGTATTTCTACAAAATTGAATTTTCTCAAACTTTTCTTTACAGCAATAGTACAGTTTTTAAGGGTATAACAATGAAAAAATTATGTCTTTCAGAATATTGATGAAGGAATTCAAACTGGGCTGCATTTGATTTGCGCCGATGAAGTGGAACACATATCTGGAAAGTTTTTTATGGAATGCAGACCTGTACGGCAACCGCCCGAAGTATATGATAAAACCTTTTGCGACAAGATTTGGAACGTTACCGAAGAATATTGCCAATTAAACCCTGAAGAAAAGGTAGATAGAATTGTAGAAAAATATAAATCCGTAAATTAAAGTGTATTTTTTTTATATGTGTATTTTATTTATTTAATGTTGGAATAATTTTATTTAAAAAATTTTTTGAATAACTGTTGAACCACAAAACCTGGGAAGAGGGCAAAATATTCTATATTTTCAACAGCTTTCCAGTAGGCTTTGATTAATACTTATCTGCACCACCTTTCAAGGGTGTAATGTATTTAATCATTCTGACATAATAATTCATCCGAAAATGTGCAAGAATTTTGCCAACAAAGTGGTACTTATTACAGGATCCCGAGAAGGTAAGAGCATATTTTATTTAGGTTTTAGTGTGTTCGGCACGTAGGTACTGAGTGGAACTGCCTCACATTGGAATAACGTGTAAATTATGCACGAGGGTCGCTCTGTCTCTAACTAAGCGCGGGATGAAGGGCGTGCTGGCAAATTGCCTAGTAGCAGATTTATCGTTGCCCGTACTGCATCAGAGGGCATCAGAGTTACGCGCGTATCACATTGTCGACAAAAATGTCTAATATTACACTTCATGCATGACCATCTGCTCCCTACGGTGACACAAAAACTAACCCAAGATATTCCCCATTAAAGAAAAATGCTTTTTACACATATTAATAGTAAAAGAACATCTTGCCACTGGAATCGATCCCAAGCCACTGCTGTATCGCAGACTCAGCATCCAATCACTGAGTTACCAGACCAGTTGACAGCAATGCCCTAAACCTTAGACAAGGAAAGAAGAGGAGAGATATCATGGGAAAAGCCTGTTACCAGCTGCCACATAAATTACTGGGTAACTTCAATAAATTAATTGAAATTATAAGTAATAAATAATAATTAATAAGTTAAAGTAATTTTCAGTCGTAAAATAATATAGCCATTTTATAGGTAGAGTATGAAAAATATATTACCTATGCCTCTGTTGAATAACTCTTCGTTCAAAAACTCACAAAATAACTGCAAAATAGCACCGCCACAACAATAGATGTGTTTGCCACATAAATAATAGCCGCCGCTCTGAAAAGGCTTCAATTTCAGTACATTGGCTTAATGTCATGCCCGGTATCCTTACTCTTACCTAAGCCCTAGACCCTAAAGATATCGTGTTTGTCAACAACGTAATGCGCACGCAACTCTGAACGTAACGCGCGCGCAACACTGAAGCCCTGTGATCTAGTACGTGAAATATCTACTTCGTAGCAAGTTATTTATACTAAGTGTGGTGTTATAGGTATTATTTCGCTTCGCTCTCCGTTGCAACAGAGATCAACACCTGACCCAAAGCATGTCTAAAATACAAAAAAAAACACATCAAACTGGAATCATCATTATCGCATACCCCATATAACGACGATTGCTACAAATTACTCAACGGGAAAAAGCTGTAAAACATAAACATGGATTGCAGTGTGTGATTTATCTCCCACTATCTTACAGGTATCGGATTCCAAACTGCTCTTCAACTAGCCTCTAGAAACTGGACTGTTCTTATGGCAGACAAGCAAGACCTACAAGGGGCTAAAGAACAAATTAAAGCCAGGTCATCAAATGACAACATATTCACCTATCACTTAGATCTGGGATGTTTTCAGTCCGTGAGGAAGTTTGTGAATAATATCAAACAAACCCAAGCCCATCTCGATGTTCTTATCAATAATGCTGGCATATTTGAAGCAAAGGAACGAGAAACAGAAGACAATTTGAATCCCGTCATGCAAATCAATCATCTTGGACCTTTTTTGATGACAGTTCTACTAACGGGTACTTTTAATTCATATACTATATCTATACAGTTGTCCGAATGACGAGAATTCGTTCAAGGACTATAATTCTCCGAACGGAAAATGCTTCAAATGGCATTTTCCAATCCATGGACTCGATAACTGATGTGTACAATGTCATTAGATACTTCTGATTATTTTCTCTTTGCCATTAACAATGTGGCAACACTTAATTCAGAATTTAACACACTGAAGAAATAGAAGCGACAACATATTTTTGCCAAACAACTCTGTTGCTTCAATGGCCCTGTAGGAGGGTACGGAGGATTGGTGTAAAAACAATAACTCTTTGCCACAAATCAGTGGCGGCGAAACAGTTGATATACATTGCATGAGTCTGCTCACATACCCAATCTAACTAGTGTGTTAGCATATTGTTGCTTTCGCAGAGAGAGATGGGCAGAAGATATATTGGCCTATGTCACTCATATATGGAGTAGGACAATTGAGAACAACAGAGAGTCTCGACCAATTGGGTTGGATATTCCAAAGGCATTCGACAGAGTTTGGCATGACAAACCGCTCAACAAAATGCCGTCCTTCGGACTGCCAGCCTCTCTCTGCATCGGGCTTGCCAATTTCCTTAAGAACCGATCTCTGCATGTTGCAGTTGATGGACACATCTCAGACACATTCCCCATTAACGCGGCCGTGCCTCAGGGCGCAATACTTTCACCAACTCTGTTCCTCATCTATATCAATGACCTGCTGACCGAAACGAATAATCCTGTTTACAGTTTTGCCTCCCAATTTAGATCAGAAAAACCTTTACCATCGACTAAGACTATCACCACATTCACCGCAGACAGGAGCAGATTGCAGCAATTAATCAAAACCTGGATAAAGGGCAAACTTGGGGCGACAGAACCTTGCTCCAGTTCAATGCAGCAAAGACCCAAGCAGCCACGTTTACCAAGACAGCCAATACGGCGGGCCCTGACATCATTATGGCAAGATCGACCATTCCTTCATCCTTGTTAATCGGACTGCTGGGTGTCTCGGTCAACAGCAATACGTCTTGGCATGACCACGTTGCTAACATCGCAAAATGAGCCTCCCAGAAGCTTGGTGCGCTATTTCGCAGCAAAAAACTGTTTACACCGTATCAGTTGCTCTTGCTCTACAAAGCGCAAATAAGGCCGTGCTTAGAATATTGTAAACACATCTGGGGTGCCGCACCAAAGCATATCCTAAAGCTGCTGGATTCCATTCAGAAGAGACCTGTGCATCTTGACGCCGGCCCGGAGTTGACCCGGAATCTGGATAGACTGGAACAACGCAGACATGTGGCCGAGATGTCCCTGTTTTACACACTTTCATAGCAGATGTTCCCAAGATTGGACCCGCCTAGTCCCGCCCCTGGCAACGCCTGTCAGACAGTCCCGCCAGACCGTAAGAGCGTACCAGTTCGTCGTACAACTGGAAACACCTAGAACATCGCTTTACAAGAAAACCTTTGTCTGGCTCCTGGCGCACTCCATCACTGTGAAACTCCCTCCCAGGACATCTGTTTCCCCTTAGTTACAACCTACAACTATTCAAGAACCGTGTCAATCAACATCTTTGCACACTCACCGCTCGTCGAGCGCCATCGGATCTCCCTTTAGTGTGTGTGCCACCACCATAAAAAAAAATAGTTTTGTCTTTTTCTTCGAATAGTAATGTTCCCCGACACTAATAGAAAGAACTGGAGGAAACAACCCCAGTTAATGCATATATTGTGGAACCCCATATAATATTATAACCTAAACTAACCCAAACAATGCTGCTGAATTGATTATGTAGGTGTCGCACGGAAGTCAAACATAAACAAAGTATATCAACTGTTCCACTGCCACTAAGTTGTAACAAAAAGTTATTTGTTTTTGCCCATTACCTAACCAATTGGAAAATACAGATACAAGTGCAAAGAGGGTTTTGGGAAAATTGTGATGTCTAAGAATTGATTGAATTTGTTTGCTAAGTGTTAATCTACATGGGGAAATTTTTGGAATCGTCATTAATCTATTTCCTACAACTTAGATATTATCCGATATACTAGTAAACTCTAGCTAAAACCAAAGAGCATCACGGTTTGGGTTTAGGTAACTTTCTGTTCGGAGAATGTTTTAGGCTACTCTTTATATACAACCCAAACTCAATTATAGTCTGTTACTCAGCTCGGCAATGCTTTAAGGATAAAGGCTTTTCTACAAAGCATAAAAGAACTTTACTGCTCTACTAAAAATCATATTCAAAATCAGGTATAATTGAACTCTTGCCCAGGTCTGTTCTGATATTAGGCCACTTAATTGTGTAAAATAATTTTTAGATCTACTAAAGAAATCAAGTCCAAGCAGAATAATATTTCTTGCATCCTCGGGAGCCTTTTTACATACGTTAGGCCAGGACAGTCTCCCTGTTTCAGGCAAAGAGCAGTATTTCTCCAACATACTAGGACCACCCTTGACTTATTATAATTCGAAGCTTTGTAACATGATCATATCTAAAGGATTTGCAAGGAGACTGCTGAAATATAACGTTACTTCGAATTGCCTCCATCCAGGAATGACGAGCAGCAATTTTTTATTTAAGGGCAATTATTTAAAGTCTCTTGGCCCGATTGGGCATAAGTTTCTTCAATTTATTACGCAGGTAAGAAGAAATTGAAACATCAAACGTATCGTCATGACTTGAGTAAATGAATGATTGAATTGAAACGGGGCTGGGAGGTCCTTTGCACGTAGGCTACCAATATGTGCCCCTTGTGCGCTCGTCACTCGTATACCGATTCAGCTAAGCCTCCGTAGCGAAAGCACTCCGCTTCCTCGGGTGGATTCTGTCCTCCGCAACACGCAGCTTCCGAAGTGAACCTCTCTTATCCTAGTCAACGAGGGACAATCTGCAAGAAGACGAGTGCACCATAACTCGTACTCTAAGCATCATCTGCATTTCGGAACATCTACGATTCGTAACAAGTGCAAATGAATGTTTCAAGCCGTAGTGTTCTATGAGAAGCCCTGTCACAAGCTTTATGACCCTCCTCTTAAGAGCCAAAAATACTCTAATCCTCTAAGACGTTGGGTCCCACAAGAGTGCCTCATTCCTGGAATAGTCCGCCCTAGATACCTTGTCCGCACATTTACTGCAATACTCATTGCGTAGCGTTGTCGTGCCAGACGATCCTCCTCCTAGTTTCCCGAGAGATACCGGAACCCAAGCAACCCTATCGAGTAGCTGAAGTCTGAGGCGCATACTTGACCTGAAAGTGAACAGTATATTGTCCCTTAGGTGACCGAGCCCTTTCAGTCTGTATACAGGCATCAAGGCCTCATATGCCCAGGAAAAGTGTGACAAACCGAACAGCTTCTCACTAGCACCTCTGATTTCCATAGAAGCCAGGAGCTCTGTCATGACACTGTTTTTAATAAAATTGTGAACGCTAAACCCTTTTCGTTCCGTTTTATACCTCTAGATGCTCTCAGTGATCCCTCACCCGCCTTACACTAGATCTAAAATAATTTCTTTTGGCAAGTATAAGAATGTTTATTGTATACTCTTCCGATTTATATTCTAGGATCCTGAGGAGTCTGGACAGATGGCAACTTTTCTAGCGACTTCCAAAACACTTTCTCAAGTCACCGGTCAATATTTTGTTAATTACCAGGTTAGCCAGGCGCCCAAAATCCTGCTTGACTCCCGTTATTGTGAGAAAGTTTGGGCCCAAGCTGAAGATCTAGTTTGTCTTACGCAAGGCGAGAAGCTAATTTATAATTGATATTAAATACATTTAGATTAATAAAATATCTTGTTAAATATCACCCATCTTATTTTTATTAATTTCATTTCAGTACCGCTACCATCATATCTATCGGTACTACGAATAGCATTCGATTACTATTCAGTTGATTGGTCGGGTTGTAACGGAGCCCTCCCCCTCGTCAAGGTTTATATCCCCATTTTCTTATTTTGTAGGTCCGAGGCTTATTCTTTGTTCGAATCGTTCACCTGTTTTAATATTCGTTCGTCAACATTTTGATTACCTGCTATTCCCTGCGAAGTATCAGTTCAATCCCCTGAAAGTTCTTTTAGGTCACGCAGGCATCCAGGTGAGTGTACTCAGGGAGTTCAAAGCCATAAGACGGGATTGTAGTGCTTACACTTGGTTTATGATTATGACAGTCCGCTGTCTAACATTCTCATAAACACATACGTATATTGCAATTGTAACGTTTGTCCTCAAGGGACTGCTAAAATTCACACTGAGTCTCATCAATTGCTCCACTGTTTTTTACCACGTCATTAATGAAAGCGTTCCTCTTTTCTATATGTCCGGTTCACATCTAAACTTACGAGGTTTCTTGGAGTCATAAATCACTGGTTGTACGTTATACGTTAATACCGGTGACTCAGGTAACCATATTCGTTATAGTATTGGTTTGCTTTGAGGTGTATATCCAGGGATACTTCCTAATCCTGTTTTTCTCATTACCAAGCAATTTGTTACCATTAAGACAACTGCCAGGTTGTGAGTTATTTGGGACATATATGCAGTAAGACATACATATAAAAATAATAAGGCAATGGTCAATTGTTACATGATTTATTTAAAACATATTTTACTTTTGACTTATTAATAGATTTGCGATTTCGTCTAGAAGATTGTTTCTGTTTTCCATAGTGACCTGAAATACATTCCAGTTATTGAAAGGGAACTGACAATGATATTTACGTATCCTTCTTTATACTTACTGTAATAAGTTGGCATCTATCATCCCTTTTCAGTCTTTCAACAAATGGTGGGCCCTTAGTTGGAACTGTAGCCAAAATCCTTATAGTTTTCTTATTAAACGCCGTCGATACTGCGTCTTCAAATTTCTTGCTAAATAGCTCCATTTTTCCGATTTCATCAATAATCAGGATTCCACTCTCCTGCAAATATTTTTCATTTCAACGCAGCAAATGAATAATTGTTATTATATAGCTTTTAGCATATAATGTATGACAATCAAAACCATGATTATTGCGATCAATAAATGGTGAGAGGAAATAATTATACTTTCGACTAGTAGAAAAAAATTTACTTACTAAAGTCATAATTGGCTGTACGGTAAAATCTTCAAATTGTTTTACATAGACAGTTTATTGTCCGAGTTTTCTTGTGTTTGAACTAGGCGGATGATTTCTGATGAGCCAAAACGTTATAAGTTTAAGGATAGGTCAGTTTGGAAGTCGTGTAATAATACTTACGTTTTGTCTGCTAAAACACTACTTGCATTAGATTTAATAAGACACACACTGAACCCAACTCTCTGAAATCGTTCATTTCTTATCTCTTCAGTGAGAAATCCATCTAATTCTACTTGCGCCTCAGTCAAATTTTTTAATAGCTTCTTAACTAGCGTCGTCTTGCCGACTCCTAGAATATAGTCCAATCTTTAAAATGATTTGTCTTTTATATCAAAAACATACAAAGAAATAACTGAAAAAAATCATTAAATATTTAGTAATAGCTCCTTTGTGATTATATATTATTACGTCATAACGTCGACAGGATAGCTGATATTCGCTATCAAAACCTAAAGCCATGAAAAACAAAACGCAACAGCTGCTGCTGTCAAGAGTAAGAGCGAGTTTGACAACATTGCCGTTTCATCTTAAATTGTAAATGGATGCCTATTACTTTAATAAAATATTAAATTTATTGTGTATTGCTAACGAATAGGGCATGAGGATATCATCAATTAGATAACACATAACAAGGTTGCTTACCTGGCACCCCCGTAATTAAAATATGTTTCATTTTGACCTTTCAGCTTGTTTTTATATTCTGAACTTCTGCAGGTCTGGTAGTTTTGAAGAATCTCTGCCTCCACGCGACGCGGGTGTCAATTTAATGGCACGATATCAGATTATTTAAAGCTAATCGAAGCAAAAACTCACACATAAACTAACCGAAACTAATTTATAATAATATGTAAATGAAGTAAATATCAAATTATGGCCAGAACAAAACAAAACCAAACGTAGATGGTAAACTAAACTTGGCAATGCCGCTGCATAGCGGATGGCGGATGATTCCAAGTTCGAAGTATTTTTAAAGTGTAGGTATGTACCGCAGTATCGATATAGGCGTTTTTTAAAAATATAAAATTTATAACCTACGGTGCTCGGACGTGGGAAGGGATTCTGGTTTTTCTAACCTGATTTCGCACGGGAAGTGCACGTGATTCACGGCAGATAGCGTAGGGGGGCCCGTCGGTTCGAAAGGGAAGTCGTGGCCGATTAGGACAGTGTTTAGGGTGGGTCGCTTAATGTAAGGTTGATTCCTACGAAGACTCTTCCAGATTCTTGCACGTGATTACGTGATCTGAAGGAGATCGGGCCTGTGGGCCCTGCGGAGATGGGAAGTCTCTCTGACAGTAACTGGTTATATCTGCATTGTGTGAAGCCCTTTGCATAAGACTCTAGCCGTGCATGTACAACTTTTAAATGCGTGTGAATGTCCAGCCGGTGGTGTTCGTACCTTAAAACAAGAGGTACATGTACAAAATCGGAGCCTCCAGGAGTATATACTGGAGGGTCTAAAAATATTATCCCTGTCCACCAAGGTGTAACCAATGTGAAAGGATCGCTCCACCTCTTGCTAAGCCTGGATAGGGAGTCGTTTCTGGCTGAATTTGCTCAAGCAAAAGGCCAACAGATAGCTTACTACTGCTACTATTATAACCTAAACAGCACCGTAAAAAGATTTGTCTATGTTATCTGTTATCATATCATATTACATAGGTAAGTAAACGTACTCAGAAATATAATTTTTTATCGAATGCTATCGAATTTTTGTTTATTAAAGTCAACCATATCCGATCCAAGAATCTTGTTGGGTTCTATTCGTTCTTCCTTCCGAATTATGGAGTTGACTGCCAACCTTTTTTACTTTCAGCGTCGTACTCCAGCACGACCACCCGTCCGAGGACGGTGGTACTAACGGTAGAATACCCAGTAATACCCCTCTAAATTCCAAACTTTCACAAAAAACTTTATCTAAATTTAAAAATTACACATCTAAGATGGCATCTAAAAAAACCTGTTCACGGCACAGACTAAAATTTTCTAACGAGGACATCCGGTCCCCGGACCCCCCGGCCTGAGTACCGGCGTGAATGGGCTAGGACGTCCGATTCATCCTCGGGGAGTCAAAACGGTTCCCGAACGTTCACCATGCGTCCCCCAAACTGGTCATATAATACGTATTATGAAGCTGAAAACGAAATGGCCGATACCCGACACGTGACGAGTGTCTCGCAACAGTATTGCCGTTGGCTGCCGTCAAGGTAGAATGTTACAAACCTACAAAGAAAAAGGATTCTTTGTGAATGTATTCACGGAAACACATGCAAGCTGCTGTATATTTCGCAAAAATTGCAGCAAAATTACGGGCACGTATTAAAATAAGTAATATTTCACTTTTCGCATGGCCCTCCGCTCGCTACGGGGGCTCAAGAATAGGAAACTAACCAGGGGCTAAAACGTAACCCAAGACATACCCAAAATCAAGAAAAAAACTGTTTGCTAACCAAAACTAACCCAAGACATACCCAAAATCAAGAAAAAAGAAGGTTTAGAAACTTAACCGTAAAAAAAATATAAAACAACAACGGTTTGAATCCCGGCCGCCGCCGATAGTCGCCAAATTGAGACCTAACCATCTAAACCACTAGACCACGACGGCTCATGCTACAAATCGATTGCATCGCGAAAACATCAAATGCAATGCATTTTAAGATCCTTTACACAAATAGTGCACTATGTAAAAATCGACCTCTCCTATTGGTCTATCCATATCGTATTACAATATGTCTTCGTGATGCAATCAATTTCTGTCAAGAGCTCTCGTGGTGTAGAGGTTTAGATAGTTGGATCTCACCTGGACGGCCCGGGTTCAAACCCCGTTGCTTCTTTTTATTATTTCTTAAGATTATGTTTCTAAACAGTTTTTTTTCTTGGTGTTGGGAAGTCTTGGGTTAGTTTGCGTTAGCACCTGGTTAGTTTCCTTTTCTTGAGCCCCCGTAGCGAGCGAAGCGAGCGGAGGGCCATGCGGATCGGCCAATAAGAGCGGCCGATTTTTATATAGTGCACTATTTGTGCAAAGGATATTAAATGCAATCGCTCGAGTCAACGCCACCTACACTAGATGGCGCTGGAAACGCTTTTACCTTGATGGCAGCCAACGGCAATGCTGTCGCGAGACACTAATGACACACGATCACTCGGTGCACACGTTCACTGGACCGAAGACGCATCGGAAGTCATTTGGATTCTATATTCTATAAAATGAAACAAGGACATAATCCAAACAACAAAACTAGAAATGTGGAATTACCCGGAGCTAGCTCTAGCACGGCACCTAATGAGCCCAATGTATTGTTTCTCTTCACACATGACCTTCCGCTCTCTTCGCTCGTTCGGGGGCTCGAAGAACAGGAATTAACCTAAGGCATGCCCAAAATGAAGAAAAATTATTTTTCACGGACATAACTTTTAAAAAAATAGAAAACCGACAGGAATTGAACCCCGGGTCGCCATATCACAGGCCTACCATTCAACCACAGAGCACTTCCATACAATTCATTGCACCGCAGAGATATCGGTAACCTGAAGGCTCATTAGGTGCCTTGCTAGGTCTAGCTCTAAATTGTGGAATTAAACTTGTATCCATTTATTTTCATTGTTTATTGCATGCTTAATAAAAACTACAGCTAAAAGAGTATATGAAAAATTAATTTACGAGGATACAGTTTATTGTATCAGCTATTTTGTATCGTCAAATATTCCTGAAAGTCGATGTCTTGACGTCTTGTGTAACATGCATTAAGCTGTTTCAACTCAATTCGAACTGAGCCTTCACGCATGCGTACGTGCTAATTGATATATTTTAAAACTTCTTTTTTCTTGTTTCTTTCTTGATTGCCTTGGGTTAGTTTTGATTGGTTGCGCTCCCGGAGCGAGTGGAGGGCGTCGCGGGAAGTGAAATGTTAGAACGGCAACCCCGGGCTACTGTCAAATGCGCAGGTTCGAAGGCCGTAAATTTGCTTTAGGTAGACGCGAGTTGATCGCGATCGTATTAATTATTTAGCGGATCAAACGATTAAACTCAATTTGATAGAGGTTAAAGTGGATTGAATTTCACGATATATCCATAGTCTTTGAAGAGTTCTTGTTGAATATAAAAGGGAAACTATCGACTATATCAATAATAAAAAGTGTCGCCTGCAGTATAATAGTTTGTGAAAATTATCTTAAACTTGTAACCATTTACAATTTCGTTTTATGTTTAAAACCCGAAAATTTCGAACGAAACATATCGAACGACTCGCTTCTACCTGCAGCAAATTTTCGACCTTCGGTCATGCGCATTTGCCTGCAGCCCTGTGTTCTCGTACGAATATTTCACTGCAGGCATGGTCCACCGCTCGCTCCGGCGGAGACTACATTAGCATCTAGCAAAACGGTTGAACTTTCGAATTTGACGTGTAATGTTGCGCATGCGTATTATATTTTGGATTGGATTAGATTTAAGTACAAATGCTACCTCTAAATAATTGATTGTGTGAATCGTTGGAAAAGATGTAAGATTAGATTGTGGTACTGCATATTTATGTATTTTTTCCTAATTTTGATTATGCTCTGGGTTAATTTTGGTTAGTTCCTGTTGAGCCCCTGTAACGAGTGAAACGAGCGGAGGGTCATGCGTGAAGTGATATATTAGTTTAATAAAAAAAAAAATGGTTAGGAGCCGTATTATTGTGGATATACAGCAGCTTGCAAGTGTTTCCGCGAATATATTCCATGCCATATCTAACCTCAAAAATACACACATGCGTAACATTACGTGACAAGTTACAAAATTCAAAGATGCAAGTGCAATCAAACAAAACTAACCCAAGTTAATGTCCAAAATCAAGCAAAAACAACTTTGAAAATATATGAATGAGCACGTACGCATGCGTGAAGGCTCAAAAGTGCTTGAAGTAGATGCGAATAATCGAAACCAGTATCGATACAAGATCCCTAGATGTCAGCTGTCATTGTCAAAAAGTTTCTAAACTCGAAACGGTAAACTGGTAAACAAAACAAACCTAACTTTTAATACTTTTACTACTTCAGTGAGGCAAGCCAAATTTTTCATTTTCATGGCTTTGGTTTGTTTGTAATTATCTATTTGGCTAAATTACTAATTTATAAATACAATGTCGGGTGGTATGCTTTATGGTGGCGATGAAATCGGAGCTCTAGTTTTTGACCCGGGCCATCATTCTTTGCGCGTCGGTTATGCCCAAGAAGACACACCAAAAGCCGAAATTCCCGCCGTTGTAGGAGTAGCGCCTGATCATTCGATTAAGGTTGAACCTGAGGCTAAACCGGACGATAGCAATGTGTCTTCAAAACCTTCAGGTATGTTTAAAGCAACCTGAATCTGAAATCACTATTGTTTCATTATGGGTGACCATTTCTTTATATTCCTGTATCCCTATATTGTATAGGTGAAGATTCAAATTGTCACCAATACAATGACTACTTTATTTAGATACTTATTTGTTGGAATTATTTTTCAGAAAACAAATACTATATTGATACTACTTTCTTACATGTGCCCCGAGCCAATATGGAATTACACAGCTACATGAAGGAAGGCATGATTGAGAATTGGGATATGTTTGAAAAGATTTTAGACTATTCATATGATAAGGTACTGGCTTTATAGCTTTTAAAAACTTGAGTAAAGCCCAAGTTTTTTTTTTATAGATTATTCAATCAGAATCGCAGTACCACCCAGTTCTATTCTCAGAGTCACCTTGGAACCAAAGACAGAAACGTGAAAAGCTTACCGAACTCATGTTTGAAAAGTACAAAGTTCCCGCTTTTTTTCTAGTGAAAAATGCAGCATTGGCCGCATTTGCCAATGGTAGGGCCACTGCATTGGTGATAGATAGTGGGGCCACTCATACTTCAGCTGTACCTGTACTGGATGGTTATGTGATATCAAATGCTGTGGTTAAATCGCCTCTGGGCGGAGACTATTTGGTTTTGAGGTGAGATAAGAAAATAAATTTTCATAATAGGTATTTAATTTTAAAAATGCATGTTATTCTAAAGTCAATTCTAGAAAAACATGCACAGATACGTGAAGAGTTTGGCTGTGTTTTAACTGAATTTAATTTCATTTTATAAGCAAATTATAAAAATAGAAAACACCTTTTCATTAAAATGGAAATAAACAATTTCCAATAATTTTTTCACCATGGCAGTTTCCTGCTTGTTTTGTTTTACTCGATGAAGAGTTTAACAATGTGAGTAGAATTGTCATATATATTTTTAATTATCTACTCATCTGCTTTATTGTAAACAAACACGACATGGAACTGTCTGTCTACAAGTTGGTTGAGTGCTGCTTGGGTAATTTAGTAAATAATAATTGATAAACGTTGACTTCTTTCAGAGACCTTCGTTGAAGCATCCCTTGTCAAATTTTTTCCATTTGATGTCTTCTTTTTGGTTATTATTATTAACTGGTTGATATTCCAGCTATAAATTTGCACAGATATGTATGATTGACCTAATATTCTGCTTCTATCAAGTTCAAATTCAGTTTAAATGTTTGTGTTTAAGGATAGGGAAATGTTCATATTTGTAAATGCCCATGTTACGCATGCAAGACCGTGTGATTTAATGTATCATCGACATCATTTAACATATTGAGAGTGTGATGATATGGAAAAGTACATTGAAAAAGTGCTTACTGATATTCATTATAATACTTTCTAGACAAGGGATGGTAAACCATTTAATTATTGTTTTGACATCATTTCATTTTATTTGTACTATTGTATATTTTAATTTAAAATAAATAAGTATTATTATTAGTATTATTATTATTATTAATAATATTGAATGTATGTTCAATTGTACTAAATAAATAAATAATCATCTTTATTTCAAAATTATGTTAAGAAAACACTATAGGATACAATCCACAAATATCCCCCAACACAAACAAAATAGCGTTAAAATAGTAACAATTTTCAGCTATTAATATCCCCTAGGTCCTGAAAGAAATCATTAATTCTATATGGCTCCAGGAAAATTAGCAAATGCTTAACTGACTTTTTAAATAGTTTCTGGCTTGACATACTTTTTATGTTGTTGGGTAAATGGTTAAAGAATCTACGGCACATATAATGAGGATTGAGGATTTAAAGATCCTTTACACAAATAGTGCACTATGTAAAAATCGATCTCTTCTATTGGTCGATCCATCTCGTATGACGGTACGTCTACATGATGCAATCGACTTCTATCAAGAGCTCTAGTGGTGTAGAGGTTTAGATCGTTGGATCTCATCTGGAAAACGCGGGTTCGAACCCCGTTGCTTTTTTTATTTTTTTTTTTAAGATTATGTTTCTAAACAGCGTTTTTTCTTGATTTTGGGTATGTCTTGGGTTAGATTGTGTTAGCACCTGGTTAGTTTCCTTTTCTTGAGCCCCCATAGTGAGCGAAGCGAGCGGAGGGCCATGCGGATCGACCAATGGGAAAGACCGATTTTTATATAGTGCACTATTTGTGTAAAGGATCTTATAATGCTAATGAGGATTCCCTTCAGATAGCGTTAGTCTATGAATTGGATAGTCAATATTTAAGGTTCTAGTGTTATGTGAATGATATGTTTGCACTTCAAAAAGTGCTCGGTATTTAAAAAAGAACATCAGTGATTCATATATATATAAAGCATACACTGTCATGATACCCTCACTCTTGAAAATGCCTCTGCAGCTTTCTCTAAATTGCATTTTTTTTTAATTAATCTTAATACACGCTTTTGAACTACAAACACTTTTTCAACTAAAGCATTTTTTCCCCAAAATATTATGCCATACTTAGTCACAGATTCGAAGTTAGCAAAATACATTATTTTTTGTGATTTTTCATTTAGATATCTACCAGCCACTCTTAATCCATAACATACAGAGTTTAATTTGGCTATTAATTTAATGACATGGTCGGACCAATCCAAAAATTCGTCCACAGAGGCCCCTAACATTTTTATATTTTTAACAATATCTAGTTGCTCATTATCTAGCAATATGTGGAGAGGTATTTCTATTCGACACTGCTTTGTTCTAAACACAATAACATTGGTTTTGTCTTCATTTAAAACCAGTTTATTTGAGCTAAACCAATCACTTGTTTTTGTTATTAGATCTCCACCTTTATTGACAAGATTCTTTATATTATTGCTACCTACAATCATGTGCGTATCATCAGCGTAACAGGTTATTTGATTTTTTGTATGATTCCCTAT
>MU183886.1:129471-165665 GCA_016904865.1 Pissodes strobi | reverse complement strand
CGCTATCTTCAAAATTGCGACCTGTAAATGCCAAAAAACGGTAACTTTTCCTGTTTTCACACCCTGTATAACAATTAGAGCAAAAGAGTAAAGGAACAAAAATACGTGTTTTACCGAATATTTTAATATGACATAAAAAAAAATAAAAGTTGGTCCTTGTTTAATGCCAAAAATGCCAAAAAACGGAAACTTGTCCTGTTTTCACACCCTGTATATTAACCGATCGTAACCAAAATCAACAGGCTTCGAGGGTTTGTAGACCTCTACCTCTATGCCAAATTTCAAGTCGCTATCTTCAAAATTGCGACCTGTAAATGACAAAAACGGCAACTTGTCCTGTTTTCACACCCTGTATAATAATTAGAGCAAAAGAGCAAAGGAACAAATATACGTGTCTTACCGAATACTTTCATTTGACATATTAAAAAAAGGATATTATCTTTGTTTACACGGACAAAAATGGCATAAAACGGTAACTTGTCCTGTTTTCACACCCTGTATGCTAACCGATTGTAACCAAAATCAATAGGCTTCGATAGTTTGTGGACCTCTAACTCTATGCCAAATTTCAAGTCGCTATCTTCAAAATTGCGACCTGTAAATGCCAAAAACGGGAACTGGTCCTGTTTTCACACCCTGTATAACAATTAGAGCAAAAGAGCAAAGGAGCAAAAATACGTATCTTACCGAATACTTTCATTTGACATCAAAAAAGAGAAAAGTTGGTCCTTGTTACACGGGCAAAAATGCCAAAAAACGGTAACTTGTCCTGTTTTCACACCCTGTATATTAACCGATCGTAACCAAAATCAATAGGTTCCGAGGGTTCGTGGACCTCTACCTCTATGCCAAATTTCAAGTCGCTGGCTTCAAAATTGCGACCTGTAATCGATTTCATCACATACACACACACACACATACAGACAAAAAATCGAAATTTTTTTTTTCGATTACAAATCGATTGGTATAAGTTTCAGAGCGATCCGACGTACCGTTACGAAGTTTTTGTCCCGATTGGTCTCGCCCTATAGAAAGCCCTATATTATAGATAAGGGCTTTCTAACAAGTATCAGTCATGGCCTACTCAGGATAAAATAACTTGGAACATAGGATATTTGAATGAAATTTCCTTCGTCCTCAGTGTAAAACATGGAAATATGCATTTAAAACATTGACCTCTAATTTCCAGACCTAAGACTACTTACCTAAAACGCCAAAGTCTGTCATTCATAATTTTCTAGAAAACTGCATCGTATACCACAGACTGTGACGTGCGTATTGATCAATGAAACTGTGGTACAGAAAGTGGCTAGTGGGTAAACAAACATAGGCGTAGCATTTTAATTTTTCGTAATTATTTTCTTTCGCCAAAATTCAAATCTAAATTGATTGCGCAAGTCTAAAAATGGGAATTTGTAGGTCGTTTATAGAGTTCGATTCTTAAATTAAATCTGGATATTGAAATATTGGGAAATTTGAGACCGAAAATTTTCAAGTTTGGAAACGAATTTTTTAGCACATATTTTAAATTTGATTGTCTTGAGTAGGTAAGAATGCTATTTAAATGTATTGAAAAGTCTTTATTAATATTTTTGAGAGATATTAAATTATAAAAGATTAAAAGTCTATAAAGTTCCATCACCATACCTCCAATTTTTTTTGTTCAGACTGGTTGGGTATCAAAACTGATATCAAAAAAGGTATCGACAATTTCGAACACCAAAACTCTGGCACGCGCAGCCACAGAATTGCCGTATAGAGTATGGAACGTTTGGAAACCGATTTAAATGACTAAAATAAATTGGAACTAATTGAAAGTAACCGAAAGTTGTTTGAATGACTAACTAAAAGTAACAAAAAACCCAAAACGGGGTAAAACGTATAGGAACAAATTAAATATATGGAAGTAAGTTAAAACTAACCCAAATAAACTGAATTTTGCCGACTAACCAAAAACATTAAAATTGGTCATAATTAAGGTATCGGAACCGGTTCAAATGATTAAAATAAGTTGGAACTAACTCAAAGTAACCGGAAGGTTGATTGAATGACTATAACCAAAACTAACTAAAAAAAGCAAAACGGGCTAAAATCTATCAGAACATTCAGAACACATTAAAAATGTTAAAGCAAATTAAAACTAACCCAAATTAACCGAATAATGCCGATTAACCAAAAGTAACCAAAAACGTTAAAATTGCTTGTAGCGTATCGGCACCGGATCAAATGGCTAAAATATATTAAAACCAACTGATATTTATCGAATGTCCATTGAACGACTGACCCAAAGCTAACCAAAAGCACCAAAAAGAGTTAAAACGTATCGAAACAGATTAAAAATATTAAAGTAAGTTGAAACTATCCCAAAATAACCGAATATTGGCGACCAGCTAAAATGAAACAAAGACATTCAAATTGGTTATAATAACGTACCGGAATCGGTTCTAAAATAAATTGGAACTAATTGAGACTAACCGAAAGTTGATTGAACGACTAACCAACACTAACTAAAAGCGCCAAAAAGGGCTAAAACGTATCAAAACAGATTAAAAATATTAAACTAAGTTGAAAATAACCCAAATTAACTGAATTTTGGCGACTAACTAAAATTAACCAAAAACTTTTAGACTCGCATTTAAATTGGTTATAATAACGTGTCGGAACCAGTCAAAATTACTAAACTAAATTGGAACTAACTGAAAGTAATCAAAAGTTGATTGAATGACTAACCAAAAGTGAATAAATGCACCAAACGGGCTAAAAGTTATCAGAACAGATTAAAAATGTTAAACTAACCGAAGTTAACCCAATTTTGGTGACTATCCAAAAGTAACCAAAAACATTAAAATTGCATATAAGGTACCGGAACCAGTTTAAATGACTAACCAAAAGCACCAAAACGGGCTAAAACGTACCGGAATAGGTTACAAAAATTAAAGTAAGTTAAAACCGACCAAAACGAACCGAACTTTGGGGACTAACTAAAAATCTTAAATTTGATTATAACGTATTGGAGTCGGTTCAAATGGCTAAAATAAATTTGAACTAACTGAAACTAACCGAAAGTTGTTTGCACGATTAACCGAAAATGTCTAAAAATAACCAAATGCACCAAAACGGGCTAAAACGAATCGGAACAGGTTAAAAATATTACAGTAATATTATAGCTAATTATATATTAATATATTTTCCTATCTACAAGTGGAGGGTAATTTTTTAGGCCTTCATATCTGCACCTTTCTTTAATTATTTATTTTTTAATTATGATAATCTTTAATATTAATCTTAAAAATGCATTTCTTTAATTAAAAATACTATAAACACTCGTAAATAAACAAAATATTTACTTTTTTAAACTCTGCTTTTAAAAACTATTTGAATTAGAACACAAATCACATTTTTGCTTTTTTATTTATCATTTTCAATGTTCCCCCGGTTGCATCTTTGCGATGGACTGTGGATTTTTATTAATTAAAAATTAAAGATATTGCAATACACCATAATACTAAATCAAACCGTTCATTTAGGATAGTATATAGTAACATACTTTTATCGTAATAGATGTAAAATGTTTTAGCATTCTAATGGCGTTAAAAATGTTCCAATAATTAAATGAAGTAGTACTGATTTCGCTATTGAAAAATCAAAATAATAATCACAGCAATAAAAAAAACTCAAAAGAACAAAACAGAGCAAAGATAGAGATTAAGAAAATACTAGGCAAAATTATTTTGGACCATTTTTGACAAGTTTTTAAGTCCTGAAATTTCATTTTAAGTATACAACGCTTATTGAAACAATCTAGTTGAATAACTAATAAGTATACAAAAGTGTATTAATTTCTAAATAAGACAGCTTTTGTAAGTAAACTTCTAACTCTTGGTTTCTGAGAAGATTCAAGCTTTTTAACTTTCATAATGTATCCTGATTTTAAAATAATTTGTTAACACTAATTTTATTAATTCGGTTCCATGGCAATTTAATGGGACATCTTCATATATATTGGTCCTCAAATCAGTCCAGTAAAAGTAGACGGCAAGGTTTTAAAAGTATTTATAAGCAAATATACCATTCAGTTTTCAGAAGTGTGTTTATAATTCGCGCACACGCGCCTGAACTGGACTCGTCAGGCGGTAGGACTCGTGTAGACGAAAATATCAATTATGCTAGATTAGTTTCATTTTTGATTAGCAGATATAATAAACTTGCAAAGTGTTATTAGAAGCTAATTGTCATCTACTTGTACTTGAACTAGAAACACATGCATTATTTTATTGCTTTGTATGGTCCTCGAGGGACGACAATGACATGACATTTATTACTCACCGATGACACAAAAGTTTTGGAAAATTCCGACTTGTTTTCTTGCAAACTCTACAATGATGAACCATGATAAAGTATTAAACACTGATTTGCCTCAAAAAGGCTTACAAAGCACTAAAGAATACCACACGATAGTAATATATTTAAAACATGCCGTTTTACTACGACTAATACGTTATGTTGTTATTCGGCCGGAACGGCGGGTTGCCACTTTTATTTATAGAAATTCTTCGCGCTTGATGACAATATTTAAAATTCTAAAGTAGGTAATTACGTATGTTTTTTTTGTTAACTAACGTAGATTTAAATTAGGTATTCATAGAATAACAAATGTAACATGGTTCAATAAATTTAAAATAGTAAGTGCTATTTACAAACAAAATATACCTACTTGAAAATTAAATTCACTGATTAATAAGGAAATCTGGCAAACATGTTCTTGTACCACAGTGTGTGTTAGAATGTGATTTTATTTGTGGTACATACAAAAAGTAAATAAATGTATCTTTATTATTTTATTTTATCTAATTTCCAGACACCCTGTTTGTTGCATCAGCAAGCATATATTGCCCTGGCGCGACGTTCAGCATCATCCCTATTTTTGCTCTCTGATTCTTCCGTAATTAAAATTTTAAACAAAAACTTACAACTTACCCAGATATATTCACCTGAAACAGATGTATGTATACCTATATAATAAAAACGCAAAAAATGTCTATATTTCTTCCAAATTTACTAGATAGATACTTTATAATATATAACACATAAACTTATTAATTCTTTGATAAAAACAGATATACAATATGGCAAATTGCAAATTGACACCTAACAAGAAGTTTTATAATACAAATTAATTAAAACAAATCTTAATAAGTCTATAATCATAATAATATATTATATGTGTTACATCTGCCGGCACGCAGAGAGAAACAAAACATGCCAAAAGTTTAAACATTGGGCGAGAGTAAAGCGCGCGCGTCGACGGCCAGTTCGGTTTCGAGAACTGGAGAGCCCCCTGACTCTCCCATGCTTTAGCTACTCGGCCCACGGGCGAAAAGCGAAAAGGGATAGGAGCCGAAAAAAAGAAAATAAGGCTTAACTTAAAGAATTCGGGCGCGTTCAAAGAGTGATAAGTTAGCCAAGTGCGTACGGGAGACAGCGAAGTTATACTGTTGCGACTGGAGTTATCTTAACAGAAGAATCAAAGGTTATTTATCACTACCTTACAAAATCAGCACGGTCTATGAATTGAGAGCCGTGTCCGGGGAGTAGTTTGGTCTAAATTACACTAATCGCCAATTAATCCCCAAAAAGTTCCCCCTGACTTACACAAAACCTCTGTCAAAAAAGTGCCGAGCAGCATCTGACAAGTTGCCAGGGATTGGCATATAACACATATCTACCCACCCTCCAAAAAAAAGCCCCAAGAAACAATGATTTTTTTAAGCGTCGCGCAAACCAGAGCGGTGGCGGTGGCGGTAAAATACTGTACGTGTATTTGCCAGATCGCTTCTGTTTGCGGTCTTTAATTAACTTACACGCACAATATTTTACCGCCACCGCGACCGCCACCGCTCTGGTTTGCGCGACGCTTAAAAGCCCTCCTCGAGCCACTTCTGTACGACTCCTCTTAAGGTGATCGTAGCCAAAAACTCGCGACTGGCGCCAGACGCGCTCAAAAGACGATTTTAGTGCGATCCTTGGTAAATTCCGGAATCCGGAATCCAGCTTCTCAGAATTCTTATTAAGACTTTAAACGCGTTTTGAAAATCTTGCGTGCTGTACGAGAAGCCCCAAAACACTAAAGACTTAGACACATAGATATTAATTAAAATATCTTAATTAGTTAGTAATTGTTTATTAGGCACGCCCCCTGGCCAGTGGTGTTCTTTTTAGGCAAAGTTTGTGGAACCTGGGTTTTTCAGGTTTGCGTTTAATGTTAGCTGTGTGTTGAAATTTGTTTTCTCTGGTTGCGCGATAACATGCAGTCGAAAATTTTTAAAGTACAAGTCTTCCGTGTTTTTAGAATGGGATCCCGTATTCGTGGAAAGATATTTCAATGGTAAGTGGTTTTATTTTTTTTTTCTTAAACAATTTGTTGAAACAATATGAAAATAAAACAAGTGTTAGCCCTGATCATCAGAATATTTTGTAAAACAAACTAGTAGATTCAATTGTTTTTGTTTGAGAAAATCATTTCCCATTGAATATTCACAAGATAATTATTAAGAGATACAAAATCTGAGTTCCGATAATCACGATAAGTTATCTCAAAACTCACTGTTTTGATTTGCATAGCACTTAGCATATGATGTTCGATACAAGGAAGTAAAGGGGTCACTGGCCCAACTCACGGATGAATTTCCTACATGGCTAAAAATTAAATCTAAGTATATATTACGACTATTAGGTATTGTGATTAGCTGGCTAAGATTCAAAAAGGCAAAGTTCTCAGCAACTATTTCAGCATGATTTCCTTGTCGGACAGTTCACTCGAAGTTGGTGGCTTCATTTAGCATTTAGCAAGAGGTAAATATATTTGAAAAATGCAAAAGACATAGGGCGTCTAATTTAAAATAAGACATTGAAGTAGCGTGGAACAAAATTGGAACACCCTATATCTTCGTAAGTTAGAAATTTTATTTTTTTAAAACGTCAGCAATGTTATTCACGTGTTGTGACCTATCCCTTTTACACCTAGATTTCTAGATATAAAATATTTAGATTATTAGTAGGGCGTTATATTTACTCAACGTCGATAATCAATTCGAATAAAATCGCATTTGGTAAATCCCGTTTGAAATCTGTTTCCAGGAAATGCTCCGAACAAATCAAATGTTGATAGTGTAAATTTGTCTTCCCTACTACACAAATTGACCCACTTTTTGGTCATAACGCTTGATCTGGGAAATCTGTGAAAAGTAACATCTGGCAGGAGATTTTTGTAAGTGTTATTACATTTATACACTGCACACATACCTATTTCAGACATTTTAATTCCGAAGATTCCTGCAAAAGATAATGTAGCAATGAAAGAATAATTTTCAATTATCGGACTGTTGGTTGGCTAATTCTTACGTCTCTCTATATGCAAACACTAAACAAGACTTTTGCTTCATAAAAAAAAAATCCTTAAAAAATGGTAAAACTGCTCAAAAACGACTATTTTATTTTACAGAGAGACAACTAAAATGAGAGTCTAATAATATAATAATAAAACTAGGGAATGAGCCGTAAGTTGTGGGCCAGACTACGTCACGCACGCGAACCACGGCCGTGCCAGGACCTTAGACAAATAAAATCTAAGGCCAAGACACGGCATAATAAACAATGCCAAGACGTGCTAAGGAAAGAGGATTTGGCGCACGCAGGCGCTTACGGGAAGTAACTATCCTAATCAATCCTAATCTATTTAACGTTCTTGAGTGATATGTACATGGACGAAACCATACATATGGTTTCGTCTACGTATGTACAGGATTTTCGTTGTCATTGCGGGGTATCTCCATTATTTTGACAGATAGAGAGATGTGGTTTTCGCAAAATTGGACTACTTTTTCGAGAAACAAAAAATGCCATAATCAAAATTTTCCTAGCCCTATTCATTTTCGAGCTACAGGGTTAAATTGAAAATGTGCACTTTTAGGGCATGCCTATTGCCTCGTATCTTAGCTGCGTGATAACTTATCAAAAAGATAAAAACGCATTCTTATAGATCATTTTATGTATAATTCAGTGACGTAACAAAGAAAATTAAAAGAACTGCTCAAAAGATTTCCATTTTATCTCACACATTTTTCACACAATATCGTAATTCAGGGTGGTTCATTTAAAAAATCATAAGTTTGGGTCGTATGTCAAAAAGGGTAGCTCTAAAAAATTTAAGCACACCACTGAATTATACATAAGAAGAATGAATGCGTTTTTATCTTTTTGATAAGTTATCAGACAGCTGAGATACGAGGCATGCCCTAAAAGTGCAAATTTTCAATTTCACCCTGTAGCTCGGAAACGAAGAGGGCTAGGAAAAATTTAATTATAGCGTTTTTTGTTTCTCTAAAAAGTAGTCAGGTTTGCGAAAACCGCATCTCTCTATCTATCAAAATAATGGATATACCCCCTAATGACAACGAAAATTGGACACCCCTGGTATTCATTTATGTCTAGGGACTGACCCACAGCTTTGAGCTGTCAACTGTTTTCATGTACTTCGCGATACAACCATTGATTTGTATAGGAGTGGATAAGCAATAGCCGCCTGTTGCACCATTCAAAAGTGGCAATCTATGGGCGAAAAAACGGGTTTCTGCGCATGACAAAATCGACGCAAAATCGAAAAACGTAAACCACTGTAATAATTATTTATTACCGTGACGTAAACAAAGAAGATCCCGTTTCGTCATGCGCACTAAAACACTTGCTGGCTCAGCAGGCGTCGATTAGAACCGAACTTTGCTTTTGTCTTTGACGTGTTTTCGTTTTGACGGCGCGGCGTTTTGTGTTAATAATTCGAATACTGCACTTTTTATTGACTTTCTTTGGACCTAGTGTTTGTAGTTGCTTAATTAGTTTTCTTTTAGTGGTTCACGTTTGTGCTTTGTGCGTACCCTATTTTGATTTTCGTTTTAATTGAACAATACGCACAAAGCAATGGGCGATGCTACCAAAATAGAATCCCGAAAGTGTATGGTTGTGTTTTGTAGCAGTAGAGGCAAAATACCCGGGATTTCCTATTTCAAGTAAGTATAATTATTTTAGGTATTACTTATTTATAGCTTATTGTTTGTTTCACTATGCTAACTGACCCATTTCACAATCGGCAAGACTACTCTACCGAATATTTGGTTAAATAATTACTTTCGTTCATAAACACAAGAGTACGAGTTCAAATTTTGGAGTCCGGGCCTGTCTAATGATCTTCACATTACAACAGATGGCGCCCTCTAATTTTCTAATGCGCAAGGCAAAATGGGAATCGTTTTGTTTACATTTCGCGGTCGTAAATTTGCCATGTTTGGTCTATTTATTGCTTGTCCACTCCTATACAGATCAATGGATACAACCAATGATTTGTATGTCCCCTCATGGCAGTGTTACCAGGTCTACTATTTTTATAGATCTACTATTTTTATAGTACATCTACTATTTTTGACCTTTGGCTACTATTCTACTTTCTTAAAGGTAAATTCTACTATTATTTAGAGAAAAACAGAATACTTGATTAGATATCCTAAAACTACAAGAAAAAAATAAAAAATTAAACAGAAATCTTAAGATTCTAACATATCATCTTAATTATTTTTGTGCAGTGCGATTACGTTGCTATTTTTGTGCAGTTTTTTAAAATTGGCACCACCACCACAAGTTCTGTATACACATATAAGGGACTCACCGGCTCGTCCTTTGAATCGTTTAAACGTCATTGGCATTTTACTTACGACTTGTGCGTCGGCCTGTTTACTCAAAACCGAATGAATAATATTAAAGAGGATCGTTTTTAGTTTTATTTAAAACCTAGACAGTGAATTTGTAATCTACTATTTTTTTTAATCAATCTACTATTTTTTTTACATCAATCTACTACCTAAGTATCAAACTGATCTGGCAACACTGCCTCATGGTCTAAACGTCTGCATGGTTGGTCTTCATTTCGGCGACCCGGGTTCAAGCCCCGTCGCGTCGCGCGTCGGTTTCTTTTACTTTTGATGTGTAAACATCTTACGCAGCGGTATGAGGGTAAATCTCGGCAAATGCGACGGAAGTGGGAGGGCGGAAATGTGGGGACGGAATGTGTAAACCGATTCTAGCCGCTAGGCGGTATTATTATACAATTTTGCCATTTAAAATCGTTTTAAACGGATTTTAGACGATAAAAAAAGCAAATTAAACGAACCGTCCAAAGTATTATTTTTATTATATTATATTCGCAGTGTATTTGGATCCATAGCATAGCTTATTTTTAATGGACGGCATTCAAAGATCCTTTACACAAATAGTGCACTATGTAAAAATCGACCTCTCCTATTGGTCGATCCATCTTGTATTACGATATGTCTGCGTGATGCAATCGATTTCTGTCAAGAGCTCTTGTGGTGTAGAGGTTTATCCAGTTGTGTGTCACCTGGACGGTCGAGGTTCGAACCCCGTTCCTATTTTCTTTTTTTTTAAGATTATGTTTCTAAACAGTATTTTTTCTTGATTTTGGGTATGTCTTGGGTTAGCACCTTGTTAGTTTCCTTTTCTTGAGCCCCCGTAGCGAGCGAAGCGAGCGGAGGGCCATGCGGATCGACCAATAGGAAAGGCCCATTTTTATATAGTGCACTATTTGTGTAAAGGATCTTATAATGCTAATGGACGGTTGAATTTAAAATGAATTTTCGCTTCAAAATGCACGACAAATTCGTTCGAAGCCCTAAAAAGTCCGAATTTTCGTATTTTTATACAATTTTGCCATTTAAAATCGTTTTTAAACCGATTTTAGACGATAAAAAAGCATATTATTATCTTAAATTAAACGAACTATCAAAAGTATTATTCAGATTTCAGATGCCCAGACGTTTAAAACAATATTGAATCATAGCCCTCTTCTAAAATTTGAAAAAGTTTGTTATTTCCAAAACATTTAACCTAAAGAGACCCGACAACTCATTCATAAAAATCGGACATACTTTAAGTAGTTCCCTCACCACTAACCTTTAAAGGGAGGGGGGTAGTGTAAGCAACACACAACATTTGAACTACAAACGCATACCAAATTTGAAGCCAAATGGATATGTAGAAGTCAGCTAAAATTGACTTGCAACATTTAACCCAACATCGGTCATGTTAAATCCGTCATTTTGAATTTACAAAATCTGATTAAAAATTCGTATTCGTTGTCCCCAAAAACCCCCATATACCAATTTTAAACGAAATCGGACATAGTGCCCCCCTCCGGTACCCGTGAAAGAGAGGGGGAGTGTAAGCAACACCATAGTTTTATATTTTCATTTGAACTACAAACGCATACCAAATTTGAAGCCAATTTAATATGTAGAGGTCAGCTAAAATTGACTTGCAATATTTATCCCAAAATCGGTCATGTTGAATCCGCCATTTTGAATTTTTCAAATCTTATAAAAAATTCATATTCCTTGTCCCCAAAAAAACCCATATACCAATTTTAAACGAAATCAGACATACTTTAAGTAGTGCTCCCCTCCCCCACTCTTGAAAGGTGGGAGGTGTAAACTTAACAACATTATAGTATTGTACTGCCATTGGAACTATAAACCACATACCACTATGTGCTATAACTGCTATAAACGTGTACCAAATTTCAAGTCAATCGGACATTTAGAAGTAGTTCTAGCTTGCAAGATAAAAGCTTGTAAAAAAGGATTACATCTAGAGTATTTTTTATTAATGTTGGAACACTTTCTTTAGCGCAGATCAATCAAATGGTCTGTAAATGGCTTATTTAGATTTGCTTAACAGGTAAATTGTTAAGGTGTTTCTATAAAGCTATTGTATTAATAAACAATCAAACCTACTTAAAAATATAAGTTTATTTATTTTAAACATCCGAAGTACCCGGATTAGATATATAATATAATTAAAGTAGATAATAGTATATTATTTTATATGGAGGAAAAGTGATACTTTTCATGGCGCGCTCGTGTTTAACAGCCGAACGGAGTGAGGCTGGTAATAGAGAGCAAGCGATGAAAAGTAACTTTTCCTCCAAATAAAATATGCTGTTTTTTCTTCAAATGTCGACAAATTAATGCAAAAACATCTCTTTTTAATAGTAATAATATCTAATTATTATTAAAGATAAATGGGTTCGCAAGGCGGCTTAGACCACGGTCGTAGGTGGCCTTGCTTAGACCGGTGTCGGTGAATATAATGTAACATAAAGCTGTCAGTGGACACTGTCAACAATAATTATTTTTTTGCGTCTCCGATTGCGTTTTAATTCCGTATTGATAAGCAGTTATTGAGTAAGTTCGATTAAATAATAACCAATTTGTTCCTAAATTAGTGATTTTTAGAAATGCAGTCACAAATTGAGTGATAAATACAAATTGTAGTTTAATAAGTCTTGAGTTGTTGACGCTTATTTTGTTGTCTGTTTGTATTGTATCTATGTTGCTATGGTAACACTTTTACCTCCGCCGGCGGAAAAGTGAAAAGTAAAGCTCCGGCGGAGGAAAAACGAAACTTCACGGCCGCCTACACAGTCGAGTAATGACGGATTTACTGACGTTTGAAGAAAAACATATTTACAGCAGTTCCTTCACTGGTTTTGAAATGTTACCAACTTAGTATATATACATCGAATGGCGAACAGCCGTCGGTCGTCGACCTTCAATGCTCTCAATCTATTGGTGCACTTACTTTACTACGCGCATACTATAAATATTTTGTGGGTAAAACAAGGCGGAACCAAGATTGGCATGGAAGAACTTCAGAACCGGTTTTTGATGGATCAAAAACGGGAAAAATAGCTATTTAGTGTTATAATTTATTATGGAACAAGTATTTTTATATGATGAAAGCATCGAAAAAACAAATCAATAGGTCTGGCGTGTCGTTTTTTTTTTACTAGTTTATTGGCAATTACCTAAGTCATTTCCTACAGTAACTCGTAAACTTTAAATTTGGCAATGCTACGTCTAAAGAACTTAGAATGTGACTCATGTTGGGGGAAAACAAAGAACCATTTGTCCCGTCTCTTTATGTCATTGGTTATTTCCTAGATTAAAGGATGTTGGTCCAAGATTACTAGATATATAAACTATGTTGATTATGTTATTCCTGGTGGCATTAGATTTTCGTGTCGGATTTGTGCAGCGAATTAATTCACTCCGAGCTGCCAGTAAGTATTATTAAAGAATTCTAACTAATATTATAAATGCGAATGTGTTTGTTTTTATTCTATGATGAACAAGCTAAAATGTATAGATAACGGCCATAGCGCGTTCAGAATACCAGTTCTCGTCTTATCATTGAAGTTAAGCAACGTCGGGCGTGGTTAGTACGTGGATGGGTGACCGCTTGGGAACACAACGTGCTGGTGTCACTTTTTTACAACCGATATCGTTGTAGGATATGTTTACACATCAGTCTCGAGTACTAGCAGACTCGCTCAATTTTTTTTTAAGGTTATATTTCTGAACAGATTTTTTTTCCTGATTTTGGGTATGTCTTGGGTTAATTCGGGCATTGTATTTACTGTATTAACAATGGTTTGGGTTAGCACCTGGTTAGTTTCATTTTCTTGAGTTCTGTAACGAGCGAAGTGAGCGGAGGGCCATGCGAAAAGTGCAACCCACATTACTCCGCTTAGAGTTATGGGTCAGCCCCTAGATTTAAGTATGGATATGTATATGACAGAGACAGATGACAGTATATGACTTGACTATTTATTAATGAAATTTTGAAATTGTCTCTTATTTGAATTTTAGTGTCGAGTGTTGACTGAATAGTGAATTGAATATATATCTTTTTTATAATCAAAAACGAACCAAGTATGTGTGAAGTATTAATTTTAAAGTGTTTCTATTATAGTAGTTTTTAAAAGTGGTTTAGAATATTGCCTATAAATCTATTCATCTAAAACTAATCTAATTTGTGTTGTGTGATCAAAGTTGATATCATTTCCATAGTTGTTTTCTAGTTTGTCATTTAAAAAGGGAAAAGGTCAAGTCTTGAAGTTGAATACTTAAATACCAAATTATATACATATAAAATTTTGCACTTTGGTTTAATTGCAATCATTATAATATTAACTGCTGAAATATTCAAATGTTACCGAGTTATTTATAAATACTTAAATTGTTTCTTTTTTTTCTTTGATGGAGAGCAAAACTAATTGTCTTAAAATTTCTCAGCCAGACGTAATAATGACACATCCACCACAAATAGTTTCGGAACTGAGCAACTCCTTCAATAGTGGCAAAACAAGACCTCTATCTTTCCGCATAAAGCAACTACAGAGTCTCCTCAAGATGTATGAAGAGAAAAAAGATGAATTTGTTGCAGCACTGTGGAGCGATTTAAGGAAATGCAAAACTGAAGTCTTGATTATGGAGATTGATTTTTTGATAAATGATCTGAAAAACACGTTATATCATATATATTCATGGGCCAAACCTGAGTATGTAGAAAAGGATATTGCCAATATTTTGGACAAGGCTTACATTCAGAGGGAACCCTATGGTGTTGTTCTGGTTATAGGTAAAGTAGTTTTGATTCCATGTGTTTTGATTGAGTATTGAATTGATTTGTTATTGTCTTATTCTTATTTCTTTGGTGAGTATAATAAATATATATTTATTTAGGTTCTTGGAACTATCCAATCCAACTCACACTCCTTCCAGTGCAAGGTGCTATTGCAGCAGGTAATTGTGTGGTCATAAAGCCATCGGAAGTATCACAAGCCTGTGCTAAACTCATGGCTGAACTCATTCCCAAATATCTTGACTCTGATTGTTACAGGGTAAGGAAATACAGTACAATGCTACAAAAATTAACTAATGGGAAATGGGGAATACTTTTTTAATTTGTCAGATTTGATGCCAAATCGAAAATCAGCTCAAACAATAATTTGGAGTTTCCAAGATTATTAATGTTTCTGTTATATAGTTGTATCTTTTTAAGGATTCCTTCCTGTATAAAGGTATTATCAGTATATAAGTAACCCTTTTTTATAATTGGTATTTCAATAAAGCTTTTAATTTGGTTTTATATAACTGAACTGTAACAAATAGTTATATGCCAATAAAAATATATTATGCTTCAACATTTAGAAAGTAAAGAATATTGTGTATGTCGATAGCAGCTTGAAATGGGAGGATCATATTAATTTCATAACAAAGAAACTAAGATATTTAGTGTACAAATTTTACTTACTGAGACAATTTTTAAATGAGCAGCTTCTTTTAATGATATACTATAGTCTAGTCGAATCAATCTTGCGATATGGAATAGTAATTTGGGGGGGCTTATACAGTACTACATTAAAGCCATTGAACGTAATTCAAAATAAAATTTATATACAGAGAACATCCCTTGTATCCAACTAGCCTTCTTTATAATGAAAGCGTTCAGGATTTGCGCTCGCTTTATGTCTGTGTTGTGGGTTGCTATATTTATCAGAACAGTACTATTGTAAACTCAATTAATCATCCTCATAACACAAGAACAAGTACAGGTACCAAAACCTAAAAGTGAATTTTATAAAAACAGCTTTCAATACTTGGGAACAAAATAATATAATATTCTCCCTCTAAAAATAAGAACACTAAACATTACATAGGTTTAGGAAGGAAATTCGCAGATTTGTATTCGAAAATCAAGAACTATATTATCACGTTCGCGAACAAAGCGGCATATGCCGCACCAAGTGCAGGGACAAAGCACCCTGCTGCATCAATGCGGCGTTCGCCCGCGCTGTTTATATGGGTCTTTCAATACCTACAAAGTTTATGTCCTAGCAGACATTGAAAAATGTCGAAGAATGTCCCTGTTAAAGTTTTGATATTAGATCACCTGATTGTAAGTTCCTTAGATATTGTCATGCGTTTTTGGCAGTCTTCATTTTTCGTTCATGTCCGCGAACGTGTTATGGAATATTTTGGATAACGTCTGTGGTGCTTTGTTTTCGGTATTTTATTTTCTGTATTTTTGTATTTTTATGTTTCTGTATTTTTGTTTTTTTATCTCGTTAGTATAGCCATTTAAGTGCAATATTATACATGTAATATTAGATTCAATTTAAATATAACATACCAGTACAGGATAAATTCTGTTTAAGCACATACAGGTTTAACCTAGGCGCACATAGGAACTTTTATAAATAAATTAAACACCTAAATTGATCTAGTAAGAAGGTACATAGGTTATGTTACAACTGTAATAAATTTCTTTGTAAACTTTGTAAAATAAATTAATAAATAAATAAATTGTATTTAACTTCATCAAAATTATTCAAACGTTATTAGTTGTAATGTTTATGTTGTAATCTTTCTATTAGTGTTATTAATCAGAAAGAGTTTTAGTGAAATAAAAATATTGTAAATTGCTTCTCAAATAGAAAGGCTTTAGATGTGTAATTGATGTGTTTACATTTGCACTTTTTATAATAGGTGTACAATGGAGGTGTACCTGAAACCACTGAATTGTTGAAAGAAAGATTTGATTACATCTTTTACACTGGCAACACTAATGTTGGCAGAATCATCCATGCAGCAGCAAATAAGTATCTGACACCTACAACTTTGGAATTAGGAGGTAAAAGTTGGGGAAATTTTGGGTATTACTTTGGTATTCTGCCTGGTATTGTAGTCTTTGTAGAAAAGCGCCTTTCTGATTACATTTTCCAGGAAAATCTCCCTGTTACATTGACAACTCTGTCAACATGAAAACAGCAGTCAAGCGCATCATCTGGGGTAAAATGGTGAACGTGGGACAGACTTGTGTGGCTCCAGATTACATCCTCTGCACCAAAGAGGTCGAGAACAAGTTTATCGAGACTGCCAAAGATGTGGTGGAACAATTCTTTGGCAAGAATCCCAAAGAGTCACCGGATTTAGGCAGGATCATTGCCGACACACATTTCCAGCGGTTACAGGCGCTGCTGAAATGTGGCAAAGTTGCATTAGGTGGCGACACTGACGCCAAAGAACGATATATTGCGCCAACTATTTTGACAGGTAGGGAATATTTATGTTTTGTTTTGGAAGAACTGGTAGTAGCTGTTAATAATTATTTATTAGTTATTGTAAGAGGTTTGCTCAACATCCCAAAATTCTGTCCCAAGCTATATATTTTTCTGATAATCTTTGAAATTAAACATGCTAAATGTGGTATTGTTTAAGCAGATGTCAAGGAGGGCGATCCTGTGCTAAAGGAAGAAATTTTTGGACCAATTTTACCAATTGTCAACGTACAGGATGCTTACGAAGCTATCAAATACATCGCCTCGCATGAAAAACCGCTGGCGATGTACGTTTTCTCAAATAACAAGAGCGATGTGGACCTGCTTTTGAAAAATACTAGCTCAGGTAAGTGTTTGTACTTGACAATCCATCTAAAAGAGGGATTTTACATTTTTTAAAACTTTTATTTTAATGAAAAGCTATACATGATATTGCCAAACTATACTATTTGGACTTCTGTTCTTATATTTTATTTTGTTTAGTCACATTTTTGCATTTTTGGCAGATATACGTCACACCTTGTGACTAAATAAAAAAAAACACAGTGTGACTAAACAGAAACATAAATGTATAGAAACGAATACAATTATAATTTTAAACAAATATACAAAATGCACTTAAATTTGAATGATAGGTAAAATTTATACTGCCGTTTTCAAAGCTCTGTATCTCAAAAACGACTAAGGATTTAGATTGATAAAATTTCACTGTCAATTCGCAAGGTGATAAAGAAAGAGAAGTGCAAACAGATATAGTAGCTCTACCTTAAAATCCCGACTAATAACGCAATAAACAAAAAAAAATAGCACAAGTAAATTTTGCGCTGATTGTTAAACAAATATTCGGTTTTGTGAATAAGCAGACAGATGAATAGAATTTGATCAAAATGTTTGTGTTATAAATAACTGTAATCAACAGAAACAATTTTTCGTGTAGGCTGTAAAATAATTATTTTACACAAAGTATTCAAAATTGTAATTGCTTAAACGACTCATTGATTTGTAAATTTACTTGGATTATCTGCTGAACAAACCCTTTCTAAGCAAAATCGAGAGACCTGTTTTTCATTTGTAATATTGTAACGAATTGATCAGTTGGGCGTCACTTATAATGAAATACTAGTCGTTAATTTGTGAGGATAAATCTAGTTGAACACTAATTGTAGCGAAAGTTAAGTTATTTAATTTAATTAAGTATGAGATTCGATTTCCCTGTGGGGGCGAGTTGTATCTTTTATTAATTATATTTTGGGCGCCAGAGTTCCGAGAGACAATGCAAACTGAGTATAAACACTTAAAGACCAATAACTATAAAGATAAGAATATCAAAAATTCCCGTCTTACCGAACTCGATCTTGCAATAAGGTAAAGAAGAAAATTTTAAATTAACACTATATATCAATTTAATAATTAATTTACAAATAATACGAGTTATAATGGTATCATGTAAAATGAGGATTATCAATATAAATAAATTACAATTTAAATTATTTGATAAAAGATTGAATAAATTGACTAGCAATGAGAATTAAAACTAATATAAAAGATTTAAGAAATTAATGAAAAGTTAGACGAAAACAGTGGTCTTTACAAATTTATTTCTCTTCTGATTGGCTAATACTTAGCTTGTCCAACTATCCGGTAACCATGCAACCATATTGGGACTTCTACTGGAACCTGATTCTGCCTCTTCCCAAGTTCAATTGACTTGAGGTGATCTGTGCTTGATAAGCCCGATGTTCATTCGGGAATTTTGTGTACATGGAAGAGAAAATAACCTAATTTTAGACCAATGTATATCGGCAACTAAAAATTTATTCAGGGATATATCCTGTGGAGTTCAGTTAGAGGACTTCACAGGAGGAAGTAATCAACAATTTAAAAATTTAGTGGTTAAAGCAGGTATTAAAAACTCAAATTACAATTTTAAGTTGAGCAAAACTTATAAATAACTACGGTTAAGCAAAGTTATAAATAGCTACTGTTACTCAAGATATTCTTTTTCTCTACTTTAAGACATGAAATTCAAAAGAAATTATGACTGAAATTTAAAACTCAAAAGAAAATGATGGAACTACGATCAAACAGTGGCTCTCGGCAAATTTAAATAAAATATAATTTGAATTTAATGATAGATAGAAAAATAGAGGTACAACCTCTCTATAAACGAGTCTTATAATTCAAAATAAGTCATTTCTATTACTCTTCTATATGGCCCTTGGCACATAAACGATAATTGAATGTAATTACACCTCAGTTAATTAAAGATATTGACAAGATAATCACTATCTCACATTGAGATATGCATTGAGATAAAAAAATAAAGAAAAAAAACAGGTAAATTTACACATGTGAGCTAACCCAAACTAACCCCTCATAAATGCAAATTAATGTCGATACATCATTGTTGAAACGCGACAGGGCAAGTGCTAATAATTATATGCTTGACGTTACAAATAAACTGAAATATTAATGAAATAGGCCTGAAAAGAAAAAAATATTAAACCAGCAATATGATTTGGGAAAATTTGAAATAATTCTACTGAAAATTCAAATTATTACCTTCACAGGAACATAGTGAATCCATGAATCTCCCAAACAATACTGTTCAATTTAAATGGAAATACGTAAAACAAGGTGTGTGACCGCTAAGCGATGAAATAATTAATTTCTTGTAAATTTGGATTAAACCTCTATCAAATTACATGAATTTGACCAATGAGAGACGCAATTAGTCACCAACAAATCGGTATTTTTACCGAACAGTCACTAAAAATTAAGATTATTAAAGTTGTAAGTTAATCGAACGTGTAATATAAAAATGCTAATTTCTTGCTTAAGCAGAATATGATTAAGTGAATCAGAAACAATTATTAATTATGTATTCAAAAAATGAAAAAATTAGCGAAATATATGCAAGATGAATAAAATATTTCAAGATCAAAAACTAGCGCTTACCCGGCCAAGCATTGCCAACAAGATAAACGACCTTGCTTTCAAAATGTAAGATGTTCAACAAATTCTGATTTTAGATGTTCTCATTGGATAATTTAGATCATGTGACTACTACTATGGGTCATGCGGCGTCAAATCAAAGAAATACACAATATATACTGAATATTATAGTAATCCGTATTAAATTAAATACATAAATGGTAGGTATTAAATAGCGAACTACGCTTTCCAATTCCCAACTACATGAGATAAGCCCATTCCCAAATAGATGTCACTACTCAACACTACAGCGACACGAATCCACAAATTGTAGGTATAAACCAGCGTACCTGTTCTTAAATAATTAATTGCACGAAATATACCCATTTGCGAACAGATGTCACTGGCGATTCATATCCCGTACATCGAAAATCATTGATAATTAATCAGAATTTAGTGGAGCGGAATAACTTATATTCCGTTACAATACTTTAAGTAACTACCGCATATATAACCCAATAAATTGCAGCATAGCTTTAAGATATTTGTTCTTCTAATATATATCCTTCATACATTTTTATATTTTAGTTTTCATTAGTTCCTTCTAGGCTGGGGTTAGTTTGGGTTAGTTGGGTTGGGTTAGTTGGGTTCTTTTCAATCTCGTCATATTTGCCGTTTTATTGTATACATCTTCAAATTGTAAAATTTTATTTAATTCTTGTCCTATTTAACTATGTATTTCTGAATATTTTTCTTATATTTAGTTAGATTGCTTCTTTCAAAATTTCAAAAGATTTTCGAACAAAACCTTAGGTCATGCTTTCGCTCTACTTAAAATCTCAGAACTTTTGGGACTTACAGAGCTTCGAAAATGTGATGGCATTTTTCGTTTGATATAAACATTTTATTCTCCGATTGACAGCAAATATTAATTTTTCACACATATCAATCGGCAAAGTAGTACATTCCCTGCATAGGCAGCAAAGTAAGGACTTTCCTGCTTAGGCAGCAAAATGATTAGTCGTCATGGGAAAAAACATTTGACATAAGTTGTCAAACTATAATTATTATGGACATACATTTCCATAGCAGCCAACCGTTCCAACAATTGCGATTATCAAATTTTGTTTTAATTTATCACTACAGGAAAAATAAAAAGTGTGGGAGTTGTAATAATTTGCAAATATACAATATACATATATCATTATAAACAATCGGAGGAAAAATTATATGTTCAACTCGGCAGCAAAGTAGATTGACTGCCGGTACGCTCGTCAATTAACTCTGAGCCGCGGCAGTCAATCTACTACTTTGCCTAGTAAAACAAATCACTATTCTCTATACAGGTGGCGTTTGTGTAAATGATCTATGTATGCAAATGGCCGTTGACACATTGCCTGCCGGGGGCGTAGGCTCCAGTGGAATGGGCGCCTACCATGGAAAATTTACTTTCGAGACCTTTTCCCACAGAAAATCCGTACTATACAAGGACTTAGGAGCGGTTGGCGAGTTGTTAGGAGCAGCCAAGTACCCTCCCTACACCGATGGAAAGATCTGCTACCTTCAATTTATGTTGGCTAAAAGGCCACTAGGGTTTAACTTTGGAAAGGGTGTGGGATATGTCAGCTCTTTTTTGACTGGCTTTTTGGTGATCTACTTGTGGTGTACCTATGTTGACAAATACTACACATAATCTGAAAAGGATATAGCAAAAATGTATTCGCATCAGATGTTAAAACAGCTTTATCAGCGCTATATTTATCAAGGAATTGCCTTGTCGGAAGTAGCACCAGATGCAACATCCATGTAGGGTTCTGTTCCAGACGGAGTACCAATTTTTTTCTGGTACATTATTGTAGTTGTACTGTCTCCAGACTAATGTACGTAATTTTAAAAATGTCTTTAGAATAACGAATTTATCTACACCTTTGGAAACATAGTTATATGGCACCGACGTTCAATCACCTAAACTGATCCTGCCAAGGCACTATAAAGAATGATTGAATTTAATCAGTTTGAATTTTGTAGACCTAGATCAAATACTGACAACAGTATAAAGGTTGACTTAAGAGTTCAAGTAGATTGCTCTAAACAGACTTTTGCAAGATCGGCTTTAGATTGTTGTTGGTAAAACTTCCTGCAACTGGTTTTGCACCGCCTTCGATTTCACGCCTAAAGATTTATAATCGTGTTTCTAACAAGTTGCCCTGTCACTTTCATTTCGTTTATGAATACTAGAGTATAGTAAGTAAAGTTGCTTGTAGACTACTTAAAAGTATACACAGATTGAGTGCGAGAGAGACATTGCACCTCCAAAATTATTTTAAAGCTTTCTGGGAGTGATAAGAACAATCTTATATTAAACATTAGCGAATACTTTTATCGACTTCTTTAAGATTACTAGAAAGCTTTATAAATTTTGTGCTATTACTAATAAAAATCTCAATTATGTTGAAATGGTTTGGGATCCTGGCAGGGTGGGGGTGTGATTGTCTGAGAATCTTAGTTTCAACTTCATGTTGTAGGAACGAGTATTAAACATTTGCGGGTACTTTTATGATTGGCCAAATTTAGTGTTCTGCCGTTGTGTGGTTCCCTCAATATCAAATTCATTCTGACATTTTGCCAACAATTGCAACATAAATTTCTGCACGTTGATGCGTTAAAATATGGTAATAAAATAAAGGCGTATCATTCGTTCTAATATTTTGTTGCTGTTGAGACTCAATCTTGTTTCATATCTGTTGTTTATAAGTAAGTTGGTTCTCGAAATCTTATTTCTTATTGGGTACCAATTGGAAGATATCTTCATATTCATAACGCATGTGTTAATTAATTTAGTAGTTTTATATGAATGAAGAATCCTTGTGCACGTCGTGATAATAAATAATCCGTACCCATTTTCTGAAACACAGCTTTGAGGATGCTAGTAAAAGTTGCATTTTCTCTTTTAATTGAGTTTATATGAATATTTTCCTTTATACAGGTAGCGTGTGTGTAAACGACATTCTCATGCAACTCACAGTCGACACCCTACCTTTCGGTGGCGTTGGTTCCAGTGGAATGGGTGTCTACCATGGAAAATTCTCTTTCGACACATTTTCTCACAAAAAATCCATACTCTATAAGGACTTGGGACCGCTGGGCGAGAAATTAGGAGCAGCTAAGTACCCGCCTTACACCGATGGTAAACTCAGCTACCTGCGATTTATGTTGGCTAAGAGACAAATGGGGTTCAACCTTGGAAAATTTATGGTACACGCCGTTTCCTTCTTAACTGGCGTATGGAGTTTCTACTTGTGGAACAAATATGGCAAGAAGGCCTAAATGAGTGTAACTCCTTATACTTAAAGACAAATTCAGTTTAAATGAATATCGTTGTAAAACTACAGAAAGTAGCGCCACTACAGTGCTTACTTTATTATTCAAATTTGCGTAAAATTTTGGTGTTGCACTTATATCTTCGGCCTAAAGTTAACAGTTTTTCAAATAGTTATTCATTATTACAATCATGCGAGGTGAAAAGTGTTTATTTGCCATATTTTGTGCTGTAAAAGTATTAAATTGTTAAAGCATCATTAAAGAAAAAAAGTGCCGGCGATTCCATATTAAGATATGCTTTCTGATTTTGTAGCCAAAATATGATAGTTTTTGCATTAATATTAAACCCAAATGTGGTAAAAGGTGCAATTTTATTACTAATGATACTTTCAACTTTTGGCATGAATCAGCAATGTACAAACTTTTGTTAATTAAATTTAAATATCAAGCATAGGAACAATAGTAATGATATTTTTTTTAAATTTGGATAGATTTTTGTCGTTTGCCAATAATCGACTTCCATTTTTGTTTGATGGTCTCTGGTTATATATTTGAATTAGTATCTTACAATTTATTTCTTTTTGGTTATTATTAGTTTTGGAACAGAATGTAAACTGCACATATACATAGATATCTAGTGTTTAAGTCTAACGATATAGTGTTTCCAAAGGATTTTTTAAAGTGAAAATATGCTCAAATACTGTACACAATTCAGACGTTAACAAATAGGTATCTAACAAAGCACATCCCAGAGAGATTTTCTGGCAGCATTACTGTTTCTATTTGGTTATTTTTTTACTTTAAACCTGGTTAAGTATTAAAAAAATAATAATTTTCTTGTTATTCCTTCATGGTGGTTGTTTTTAAGGTGTTATTCTGCTTATTTTTTATTTTAATTTCTAAGTATATTATTTGATTGTTGTCTTAGTAATACTTATATATTTTTATAAGCTATTCTTGACTTTTATTTTGTAAAAGAAGCTACCCTACCTTAATAGTATTCAAATGGTATTAACCAGGGGCGAAGCGTCACTTTTTTTGACGGATAGGCTGCTTGGAATTCAACCAAAAAAAAATGTGGCACGCCCAAAAATTTGATTTTAAAGATAAACGAGCAAAAAAAGTTCCGTTGCTTAACAAAAAGTCTACTAAATCATCACTCATTAAACCGCTAATCAACTTCATACTGTTGAATTTATTCAAAGGAGTAATATTAAACAAAACAACAAAGTGGATCGCGTTCGCCGAACGTACGATGCGGCATATGATAGTTAATATAAAATGCGTTTAGAAACTAATATAACGCATGCAGGCCGTCCCGCAGGCTAGCCTAAACGCCTGCTAGCAAAATCTGCTTTCGCCATCCTTTTTTCGTATCGTTCTTCTCGGTCCGGAACACGGAGAAGCGGACAAATGCCGATTACCGGTGGCAATTAATTGTATTTAGGCTGAGCTCGCATAGCCTTCACACGCGAAACCGAGCCGCCAGCGCGGCGGCGCGACGACAATAAAAATGATGTTATAGGTTAGATATAAAATAAATGTTTTAAATTTAAATCCAAGTTAAATTTATTTACTTTTGTAATTAAATTTGGGTAGGCTGCGCCTTACAGCCTTAATGGACGCTTCGCCCCTGCAATACATGCATATTTGTTAAAAGTTGCAGTTATGACAGTCTTTAAAGCATCATGTACTGAAAAACCCAATGTTTCCTTAAAAATATATATTAACTGCTATCACAGACATTTGCAAATAAATTTTAAAATTTAAATAAATTAAAAACATATGTAAATGGCGACATCAAGGGGTTTTCAGTCCTTTAAAGCCTCGTCCCAACATGAATATTTCTGTTGAATCAGATCTACTTGAACTTGGTTTTACAAGGCGGACGTTTTCATAAAACTTCTTCATGTCTGTCTCAAGTGTCTTTGTTTGACCACACTGCCATAATTTAACCAATACTGAAGCTTCTTTATTGGAGATAATCAAGGCAAATCGCAAGGCTGCATAACAGAGTTTTATGATATTTTCTGTATCTAAATCTCTAACACCCGTGGCATTTGGAGCCATATCAGATATTACAGAATCTACTTTTCGTCCTTCTAAGAACTGTAAGACTTTTTCTTGTGATTTTCGTTCTGTGAAATCCAAGTTACCAAAAATTTTAGCCCCCTACAAACAATTTTATTTTTATTTAAAAAATATTTTATTGGCCATTAAACTTACTTCTATTGGATAAATAAGTTGTCTATCAATAGCCAGAACAGTGCCTTGAGCGACGTCCTTGTCAGATAGGTCAGCATTGACTCGTTTAACAGCAACTTGCGTCCAAGATCCTGGTGAAGCTCCACAATCAATGACAGTATATCCCGGATGCAAAATATTGAACTTATCGTCTATTTCTATAAGCTTAAATGCGCTTCTGCATCGATAGTTAAGCATTTTTGCCTTTTCCACGTATGGGTCCGATAATTGCCTTGAAAGCCAGTCGTGAGAACTTACATTTTTCGCTTTAGTAGACGGTTGTGTTTTTTTAAAGGTAAGAGGTGATAAGCTAAATGTTCTCAACTGATTCAAAATTAAAATGGGACTAATTTTCATTGCAAATTTGAAAAATTATGTTTATTATTTATTACTGCTATAAACATATATTTAAAATTAAATATTCACCCTTATTTTGGGAATATGACAAATAATATGTGAGGTTATGACGGTGCTGCATCTCTGCTATGTGCTCGTGTGTGGGCTTCGCTTCGCCGGATGGCATTCAGCTGACGTTGCTCAGACCACATCACAGGGATTCAGAGTTGCGCGCGCATTACATTGTTGACAAACACCCGATCTATGGTTCGCATTTTAAGATCCTATACACGAATAGTGTACTATGTAAAAATCGACCTCTCCTGTTGGTCGATCCATCTCGTATTACAATATGTCTTCGTGATGACGTGATGCAATCGATTTCTGTAAAGAGCTCTCGTGGGGTAGATGTTTTGAGAGCTGAGTCTCACCTGGATGGCACAAGATCAAACCCCGTTGCTTTTTTTATTTTTTTTAAAGATTATGTTTCTAAACAGTTTTTTTCTTGATTTTGGGTATGTCTTTGGTTAACACCTGGTTAGTTTACTTTTCTTGAGCCCCCGAAGCGAGCGGAGGGACACTAGGAGTGGCCGATTTTTATATAGTGCTCTATTTTTGTAAAGGATCTTATAATGCCTATGGTTCAGCGAATTGCTTTCAAGTCTTAGACAAGGAAAAAAAAGAGGTCGCGTAAAACCGGCATACAATTTGAGACCGTGTGCCACCCATTGCACATCGATTTGCGTATCCGTAAGCAAGATTTCAGTTCATAGTGCAGTTGTGAATGAGAGACGCGTGATTGGCTAGCTACGTGAGGTGACGCATGTCTTCGCGATGGATGCAACCAGTTGTTTACAAGTCAGCAGATGGTCTAGGCAGAGTATAACAAACCAACGTTATACCAGCGAATATTAAAGTTAATATTCGCTGGTTGTACTCTGGTCTAGGGGGTCTGCATAGTTAGCCTTTACTTCGGCGACTCGAGTTCAACTCCCGTCGATTTTGTTTTTCTTTTAAGTAAACAGTTTTTCTTGATTATTGGGTTTTTCTTGGGTATTGCTAAGGTTAGCACTTGGTTAGTTTCCTTTTCTTGAGCCCCGGAGCGAGCGGAAGGCCATATACTTGCCAATTGCAGATCTTTAAATCGCATGCATTCACAAGTGCACTACGATCTGAAATATCACTATCAGTAAACTTAAATTTACACATATGGAATGTGTGTTTAATTATTATGATCAAGGTAAAGTAGGTTTTAATGTATTTTTTTGTTAATTTAGCACTTTCATAAGACACAAAAAAACAACCTTAAACATAATAAAAATTACTACTTCTTAAATATTATCGTCTTTGTGAGATGGCTTCTAACAGGATCTATTATTTCTGACCTCCGTTTTGTGATGAAGTGTGTTCGAATATTAAGATATTTTGAAATAACAGATTTTGTGAGAAAATATATGTGATTGCTATTGCAAATTAGAATGCGCTCTTTCAATGTTTCAAAATAATTCTTTTGAAAACAAGTAGGTTAGTAGGTATGTATTATTTTATTTTTTTACATAATAACAAAATTCTTTTTAATTAAGTTCGATTCATTAATGTGCAGGAAATATTCAGATACTATAGAAATCTCTATAATGTCATTCGAAAGATGTAGGGTGAGGCCACCACGATTTTTCTTAGATATGAAAGAATTTAGGAAATTAATGCGTAAACATCTTACTCTGCGGTATGAGGGTATTATATCTCGGCAAATGGAAGGGAAATGTGGGGACGGAATATGTAAACCGATGTGACATTATAACCCGGGCATATTGACGAACAAGCTAATCCAGCACGGCCGCGATTGCAACTTGCAACGACTCAAATGGCGCTTCTAAAAAGCTAGCCGCTAGGTCGGTATTAGATTTTCATTATATTATATTCGCAGTGTATTTGGATCTATAGCACAGCTTATTTTTAATATGGCAGAATTTAAAATGAATTTTCGCTTCAAAATCCACGACAAATTCTCCCGAAGCCACGACTATCGTCCTAAAAAGTCCGGAAATTTCGGATTTTTATACAATTCTGCCATTAAAAATCGTTTTTAAACGGATTCTAGATGATAAAAAAGCATTTTTAAACTAAACGAACTGTCAATTGTATTATTCAGATGCCCAGACGTTTAAAACAATATTGACTCATGACCCTCTTCTAAAATTTGCAAAATTTGATTATTGGCTTTCCAAAATCAAAGGATGCCGGCCCAAGATGACTAGCTCTTAGTGAATAAGCATAGGTTGATGATATTCATGGCGACATTAGATTTTCGTGCCGAATTTGTGCAGTGAATTAATCCACTCCGATTGAAGCTGCCAGTAAGTTTATTAAAGAATCCTAACTAATATTATAATTGCGAATAACTAAAATAAATGCGAATGTGTCATAATCATGCGCAGTTATTTTTATCAGGGTTACTCAAATATTTGTGCATTTAGATATAGGATATCTTTACACATCAGTGTCTCGCTCAAGTACTAGCAGACTCGCTCATTTCTTTTTGTTTATCATTACTTAAAACTCCTAAACACTCTTCGCACTTAATTGTTTTGCAACAAAAAGCATTATATATAACAATCTGTGCAACTAAATTGTTTAAAAGCTGGACTGCTAATTTCACCATCATCAGTTGCTAAAAGAAATTAATATGTGCAGCTCCCAGCTTGTTCCCAAGTGTAACCCTTTTTATTACTTGCCTAAATACCTACAAAAACAATCGTTAACAACACAATCTACATTAAATTATGTAAGGATTAAAATATATTTTTTAATAGCATCCACGCCCCTACGAAAACGCTGTATGAACAGCATAATTTATCACTTTAACGATGTAATTATAAAATGAAAACATCGAAGGCAGATGGTTAGATTTATTGAGTGGCTTCTACAATATATGCCTATTATATTACCTAAACATCTTTGTGCAAATGTTACTAATGTTACAATTGTTCTAAAATATGTCTGTTTATTCTAGAAATTATAAGTTGTTAAGAAATACACGTGGTAACTATTTATTTAGGTAACGTAATTCCAGATTCTTTCTTGATACTTGGGGATTTGCATCCATAAGTACAACAATTAACCATCATGAATCACTAAAAATGTTATGTTACCAGTCAAAAACGATGAGAAAATAAATAAAATCACTTAGATGGTTCCACGAACGCTAGCCACCTTAAAATAGCGTCGCATCGAAAATCGATCATAAGCTCACAGCATTCGCAGCTGCGGATGTTACCAGTCTTCTCTCTTGCCTAAGTTTCAACTGGTTTCGTAGCTCGGTGGTTGGATACTGTGCTTGTGATACGGAGGCCCGGGCCGACGATTCCCGTCGACGTTTTTTTTTATTTTTTTCAAACTTTGATTCATTTTTAAATTTGAGTTAGTTTTGTTTGGTTCCACGCCGGAGCGAGCGGAGGGCATTGCATAAAGTGAAAAGGTAAAAATATAGATTTAAATTCATGTGTTTGTCAACAATAGAGAGTTTTTAAGCCATCTAAAAATAACAGCAATTTTGGGCAGTGTTATGGTTAACGTTATTAACGATAACGATTGCGACGCCTTTCATAAAAGAGATTTCAAACCCCTTAACACGAATGTCAAAAATCCTCTTAAAAATAACGGCAATGACAAATGTCACAAATGACATATTTATTTATGTATTTATATAGTATGAAAGTAACACCATCCAGACTAACCCAATCTTAATTTTCCGTGCTATCCAGTTTCGTTAACCAAAATCTGCCAAAATGAAAGAAGCTCTAGAAAATATGATTCGAAGACATGATCCCAATTTAATCAGAGGATTATCCTGAATGAGATTTTTCGAAACAATCCTCTGCAGCAGAAAGTTGCTATGATGCAGGTTCAGACAGAAGTGGACAGACAGAATTCGATTTGAATAACTTTGAAGACAATGAGGCAACACTATTTTAGGTTTAAAAAAGAACATATTTATCGATTAGCAGGAGCAGTGAGAATTCCACAGCAAATTAGAAGTATTATTATTATAGTATTATTTATTCCAAGAAATAGTAATGCCCTACTATGTTTAAAAATGCAAAAACTATTTTTAAGTTTCTTAAAGTAATTTATAAATATTCCAAGTTACCTAATAAAAATATAATTTCTATACGTTTTCAAATTTGTCATCGAATAATCAATCAAATTTCGCCTTACTCAAAAGAATGTTGGTAAGTTCCAAGCGCATTGGCGACGTTGCAGCCCATGAAATAACCACAACGATTACAATAACACCTTCCTCCTTCCTTATTTCTTCGTAATTAACGGAAACCGTTATCGTTAATAAAGTAAAGGTGATGACATTTTAGTACTGCGCATGCTCACAATAACGATCACCATAACGACATGCTGAAACAAGGGGCTTAAAATCTCTCTATTGTGATATGCGCGTCACTCTGAAGCCCTGTGATGTGGTCCGAGCAATGGTAAATACGACATTCACCCAGAAACTTCGTTTGAGATGCTTTGGACCACTTACATTCATATTATTTGTATCATGAATTAGGTGTAGCCCCTGCAATAAGTTATCGCCGATACCTAATGGCAATCATGGGCAGTTGCGTTTTATGATCAGCTGTTTGCGACGTATCAAGAGAGGGCGCGAATTTAAAAGAGTACTGTTAACCTCACGCATGGCTAACCGCTCGCTTCGCTTTCCCTGGAGCGCAACCCAACAGAACTAGCCGAAATTTGCAAAAAGTAATAAAACATAACGTTAAAAATGTAAAAAAACTTGCCACAGACGAGAATCGAACGCGGGTCGCCGTATTTCAAACACAGCATCTGACCACTGCACTACGAGACATCTTGGAAGCAATTCACGGGACCGTACAGACATGGGTGAATAACGCAAACAGCTGATCATAAAACCCAACCGCGCATGATTGTGAATAGTTATACTGCAGAGGCTAGACAGCAGACGTTTCCCGTACCACATCAGAGGAATTCAGAGTTGCGAGCGCATAACATTGTTGACAAAAACCATATCTTTAGGGTCTAGCGAATTGCTGTCAACTGGTCCGTAGCTCACTGGTTGGATGCTGAGTGGCGGTGGCGGCCCGGGTTCGATTCCAGTGGCAAGAAATGTTTTTTTTTAAGCGAGCGAAGTGAGCGGAGGGCCATGCGTGAAGTGTAATATCACAGATCTATATAGCTACGCAACAGATACCTCTTCCAATGCTTTTTACGCGGGGCCAAAAATGTTCACCGGCTTTCGCGAGCTGGTGAACCAGTCGTCTAGGAACGGGTCGGTGATGCCAAGTTATCACGTCGAACAATATTTCGGCTGACTTTTTGACCCGCTCAAATCATCGAGTTTTATTATTAATATTTATGTATCAAATTAACACAAACATTTTTTTAAGAAAAATACGATTTTTACATTTTTTATTAAGTAGGATAGTTTATTAATAGTAAAACAAATGAAACGGCACTTTAAATCAAGAAATTTATAATATTAAGTAGAGTTTAAAACAAAATTAAATGGTACTTTGACATATCAATAAACATTTCAAAAATCCCTTTGATCTTCGACATTCGACACAAAAGCCTGCGTGATAATATTATTACTTAATGCAAATAAGAGATATTACAGTATAAGTTAGCAAAATTTGTAATGACCTTTTACACCGATATTTAAGCAGACACCATTCACTGAATTTGATAATGAACTTTAATTTGACATAATATAACATACTATTGCCAAGAAAATGAGTAATACCATAATGTGATATGAAAGGTAAACTAGACTTCGCGACTTGGCAACACGGCGGGGCAAAACCCGTCCAAATAGGAAAATATTTAAGTTTATTGCATTATTGGCGAGCGACACTTTTAATACCGGAGTAGGCATCTGTTGCGTACCTATATAGATCTGTGGTAATATTAAACATTTTTGTCAATAATTTGCAACTCTGATGGGGTACGGGCAATGTCTTGTAGCACAGGGATGGTTTACTCTGTTTTGGAGTGTTTTGTTTGCGGCTGTGCCAGGCTATCCTGAGCTAAATGTGCGGCAGCCCTCAAGCTGGTACTTTTAATTTCTCTTTATATTGTTGAATTAAAGTAATTTACAATTTATTTGTTTTTCAAAATTTGTCTGGTTATTAATAATAATAATAATAATAATAAACATTCTTTATTGCCAACAAAATCACAAGGGGTGACAAAGCAACGTCAGACAAGGTGATAGAAACTATCATTAAGTATAAATTCCTACAAATTACAATTATCATGCTGTTTGAACTTAAGAAAATGCAAATATAAGTTATGTTATGAAAAATAAATGTAACATTACAATCAGTAAAACTGTAATATCTAATGATGATAATTGTCTATGAAATTAAAATTATTAAAGCTGATGTAGGATGTAGATTAAAATTATAAAGCTTAGAAGGTTAAAAAAAATATATCATATAAATATTATAAAACTTATAAAGATAAAGGTAAAATTGGACACCACAGATTAAAAAAGTTAACACTATACTACCAAAGTTTAAAACATATACTAAAAGTTAAAACAAGTCTGGGTTAGGACAGAAAATTAAAAGAATAAAAACATCTAGTTTTAGCATACAACACAACAGATTTTCTAAAAAGATTTACACCAGTGATACACTTGATATCATCGGGTAGTGACCGGTATGCTTTTATGGCCATGTAATATGGACCCCTCTCATAAAATGCCGACACATGAGTAGGTATTGCCAGTTCAGACCTGCTGCGTGTAGCAATATGCATGTCATTGCTATAGTTTTCAAAATTATGGAGGAAAAAAGTCGGATTTCGTTTAATTAAAGTAACCAACGATATAAAAAATAGAGATGGAACTGTCATAATATCTAAATTCTGAAAATGAGGTCTACATGATTCTCTAGGACCGAGACCCAGAATGCAGCGGATTATTCTCTTTTGTGCCGTGAAAATATTTGAAGCATCACTTGCCGATCCCCAGAAAGCAATCCCATAAGCCATTATAGACTGTACATAGCCAAAATAATATAAGCGAATGCAAGCCACAGAGATGCTATGTCTTAGTCGCCTTATGACTGCACATGCACTGCAAAGTTTTGCCTGCAGTCCTTTTATGTGGGCTGTCCAGCTAAGACAGGAATCTAGTTCCACCCCTAAGAATTTAAGGGAATCAACTGTAGGAATTGACCTATGGTTGAGCCTTACCAATAGAGAATTCTGGAGGACCCCCAGTTTTGAAAAGCTTATTAGTCCTGTTTTATCAACATTCAGCTGGAGAAAATTATCATGACACCATTCCAACATGTCATTTGCCACTTCACCACATTGTATGGATAATTCTGTGTCAGATTTGCTCGCACACAATACAGATGTATCATCTGCATATTGGCACACTATCCCAGTCTCAGACCCTATCTGTAAGTCATTAACATACAAAAGAAAAAGCAGAGGCCCAAGTATGGATCCCTGAGGCACTCCCTGTAATAAATCAGTTTCTTGTGAAAAGTATGATTTACCTTTGTTTGATATTGATACCATCTGTGTTCTGTCCCGTAGGTATGACTCCAACAGGGCGCCACAAACACCACGTAGACCATAGCTCTGACACTTATTAATTAGGCGTTGGTGATTTAGTGTGTCAAAGGCTTTTGACAAGTCAAAATATAATCCAGTCACCTGCAGATTTTTGTCAACATTATCGAAGATATATTTTAAGGTGGTAAATATTGCATGCTCTGTGGAACTTGATTGTCTGAATCCAAATTGATGTTTCTTTAATATATTATGCTTATTTAGAAAATTTATTAACCGGATATATAATGCCTTCTCAAAAACCTTTGACACAGATGGTAACAAAGATATTGGCCTATAGTTCATACAATCCTGCCTATTACCCTTTTTGTAAATGGGAGTAATTTTCGCTCTTTTTAGTCTATTGGGAAAGATACCAGATACAAAACTTTCATTAATTATATGGCATAGAGGAGTGCAGACAGGTTCAGCCACAGACCTCAAAACAGTTACAGGCAGTTCGTCTGGTTACGGTATTGTAATTTATTAGATAGGCATCCGTAAAATAACGCAAATAGTTTTGACTACCTCACTGCTCCAAAAGGACCGCTCTCTGATGTGGTACGGACGTCTCGTGGAGGCTAGACACTAGTCCTCAATTAAGAGCATCTGACTTCAGTCATAGTCCACTGTTCCATTTCACTCCCGTATTGCAGTATGTAGGCCGTATAACAAGCTAAAAGGAATGTTGGATCGGTGGTAATATGTTTTTGACCCTTCAAGGTGTCGAGCACGTAAAATAGTAGCTATGAGCTGAATCTTGGCAAACACAGACATAAATGATTCCACGGCAACATCAAGTTTTCCCCGACCTGGATACCAGCGTAAATAGGAATTTCTTCTGTCTAGGAGTCCCGATTCTTCCTCGGGGAGAAACACCAATCACTGAACCATAGCCACGTCCTGACCCAAATTGGCGACAAAGGAGCCGCTAGCATATATTTTATTCTTAAGAATCATAACGAGTCCTACCGTCTGATGAGTCTTGCCATGCGCGCGCATTACAATGTTTACGTTTACATTTGTATTTTTTTTTTCACTTTGTTTCGTTACGCTCCCAGAGCGAGCGAAGGCCCATGGGTACAACCATTTTTTACCATTTCAGCTCCTCAAAAGTCGAACTTTATATTAATGGTCAAAAACGCCTTTTATAAGTGTCTAAATAAAGAAGAAAAAAATGTTTTTACAAAATTCGAATTGTTGTTAAACTGAACCATTACCAAAAAAAGGTATAACACTTCGTATTTTTTTGTGTTTTCTATTTGATTCAAGTATTATAAATGTTTATATGTCAGTATTATAATTTGCACGGTATACCTTAAAGGGAAAAATTTATATTTTGACATGCTCTATTTTCTAATAAATGTAATTTTTCTGCTACGTTAATTAGCCCCTTGTGGCCGCGTCGGACGAATAATATATATTAAGGCCTTCACAGAAACTTCGCATAACACCGTAGCATAAGAGCATAAGGATTTTCAAGCAATCACAGCCGATATATCGAACGGACATATGAAACAAGAGTGTTCAATTGCTCGCGCATAGCACAACCTCCGTAATTATTCATTCTTACGGATAATTATTATGCAAAAGTTATATATCGTTCGATATATCGCCTGTGATTGCCTTATGCTCTTATGTTACGGTGTTATGCGAATTGTCTGTGATGGCCTTTACCGCGGCGCGGCGGCAGTCGAATACCATCTGCTATCGCCAAGTCCTAGGTGACCGATTTACGCCAAGTCCTAGGTGAGCGATTTACAGTCGACGCGAACGCGAAGCGCTGGCGATGCCGTACGAAAAGTTAATATAGTCGCACGGCATCGCCACTGATTCGCGTTCGCTGCAAATCGCTCACGTAGGACCGGGTGTATTCGACCTTTTACCGCCGCGCCGCATTGGTCGAATTAAACACTGCCGCCTAGAGGCGAGACTGAAAGGGATTTCTATTCTACTAATAAAGACGTCAAAATGACATGAGTATCTCGAGACAGTAATTGCTTTGGCCGCTATCAACGTAAAAGCGTCTCCAGCGCCATCTAGTGTAGGTGGCGTTGACTCAAGCGATTCCATGCGATGTCTTCTCGATGTAATCAATTTGCAGCATGAGTCGTCGTGGTCTAAGATGGTTAGGTCTCGATTCAGCGACTATCGGCGGCGGCCCGGGTCCAAACCCCGTTGCTTTTTTTTTATTTTTTTTTACGGTTAAGTTTCTAAACAGTTTTTTTCTTGAGCTTGGGTATGTCTTGGGTTACGTTTGGGTTAGCCCCTGGTTAGATTCCTTTTCTGGAGCCCCCGTAAAGAGCGGTAACGAGCGGAGGGCCATGCGAAAAGTGAAAATTACTTATTGTAATATATATACAGCAGCTTACATGTGTTTACGTGAATATATTCACAAAGAATCCACCTTCTTTGAATGAATTTGACGTCTGTATCCGCATTTCTAAAGCTAGTTTTGCACTTAGCCAAGTTCATGTCAAATAACCTTGACAAGGCGGCTTTGAATGAATTTCGCAAATACGCAGTTGTAATACGGGACTTTGATATCAAATAACTTGAAGGTCGCCTTGTCAAAGAATTTTTCATCTAATACACGATACATATGTGTATCGTGATCTAATATATGATCAAATTCGGGGGTACCAACATACACATATTAAAACCAGCCGCAATAATTATAGCTATACTCTATTTCGAAATGGTGCGGAGTAATAAAACCTACTTATAA